>JARYGA010051464.1:0-67510 GCA_030545235.1 Helianthus tuberosus
AAACCAATGAGATATTGTATTTTATACTTTGGACTTGTATAAATATGTGTATCTTTTGCACATATCAACTCTTGTTCGATTTCAAGCTCTAAATCGCTTTCTGGAGAGTTATACGCAAACTGATGCGTAAACGTAATCAGTTTAATGCGAAAAATACTCCGGAACATCAACATATACTTAACATACCTTAAATAACCTTTACATAACTTAGAAATAAGTTTTATGGCTTTGGTATGGCAAAACAATTTAATTCGCCTACAGGGACTAAACTTGACAAACTGCGAAAGTATGCCAATTTGTACTGAAACAGACATTCCGGAACATGACCATAAGTTAAACATACCATAAATATCCTTTACATAGCTTAGAAATAGGCTTTGAGGGGTTCGGTATGCTAAAATAAACTTTTGGGTCATTCAGGGACTAAAAGTGTCAAAAAGTGCACAAGTTTGCATTTTTGCGCATAACTTACGTTCTGAATACATCCGGACATCCAAAAATTTATGTAAGCACTAAAATATTTTATTTTAGTGTTTGGCTTGAGAAAAATCCATTCGTCGCGTCATTTGGATCGTTTTTCGCGCTTATGCGCATTCCGTCGTAATTAAGCGAACATCGCGTCCGTACGACCAAACGAACCAACACCCGGCATATTTTTGAGCACATTTTAAGTTCCCTATACTTTAACTTCATTTTAGAGCTTTGAAATGGGGTTAACGGGCCTTAAACGCGTCGGAAATGGGCTGAATACACAACAGGGACCAAAACTGCAATTCTGTAAAAGAAGGCCAGGCGGCCCGCCTACACTTCTGGTAATCCTGAAGCGGGCCGTATCAGCCCCCTGATAGCAGAAAACATGCAGAAACATTGGATCTGGTCCATTCCTCTTGTGCACATGGTTTTGGGCAATACTATGGGCTCAAATGGTTTTGTAATACCATGTTCTTGAGGTGTATGGTTGAGATCAAAGCACGGTTTCCTAGAAACGATCCTAACGGCTAACCGAACACTATAAATACCCCATGCCTTCCATTGCAAAACCCACAAGAATTTTGATTTGAGAAACTCTAAGTTGAAACCATTGTTTCATACCTGAGATTCTTGGATCGAGATTAGCATTCGGGGACCCTTCGTAAGTATTCTTTCGTTCTTTTATTGCTTTTCGAGTCTTTCGAGTCTGAAAGTCAAACTTTGTTTGACTTTCTGCGTTGACCAGTTTATGGTCAATGCGAAGTTCGTTTGAACTTCGCAACGTGAGTGTAATCACGTTGGTTATAGTCCCTTGGGACTATGCCTACTGATTACCACGTTGTCTAGGGTCGTAGGGTAAGCGATCTAATAAATCGCTTATACCTTCGAACCCGACCCATTTGGTTGATCATTAGGATCCAACCAAATACTTTAGGTGACCATAGTATATAGGGAATAACCTTCTGAGGTTATACCTTATGGTCGCTTCATTAAGTAGTTGTATGATAGGTAGTTTATATGCCTTAGGTAAATTACCAGAATACCCTTTTCATGTATAATTGGTAATTAAGCATATGTAACCTAAACTTTTGTCACATAACTGATTATGTAACATGTTTAGGCATATAACACTTGTCATAGGACTAGTTAGACGTTCCGAACGCGTTTCACGCGAACGACGCGTTAAAGTAGCATAAGCTACCTAAACGGGTCGTAATGGGTCGTAAGCACATATGTTAGGTTTCATTTAGTATGTAGGCTTTGTTAAACCATATTACACGAGTCTCCACACTCGTTTGATTTACGAACCCTCATGCTACCCGATCTTCCGATTTAGGTCCGGTTTATTAACATAGTTACCTATATTAGGTGTCGTTTGATTCCGAGATCTCTATCATTATTTGATTGTCACTCCAGGACTACTGAGTAATCTCAAGTGAGTACATAGACCCCTCTTTTACTGTTTTCCAAACTGTTTTGGGGTGAAACACATGTGCCTACTTGTTACTTTCATGCTTTCCTGTTTTCACATCATATACCTGCTATGTTCGTTAGTACATTATAGTACATGATTTCATTACATTTCATGCTATGTATGCCCATTGTGTGCGTACTTAGTACATCGTCCTACATTTCATTTCATGCTATGTATGTCCATTGTGTGCATACTTAGTACATTGTTTTACATTACACTTATGCTATGTATGTTCTTTGTTGCATACTTAGTACATTGTTATACATTACACTTTATGCTATGTATGTTCTTTGTTGCATACTTAGTACATTTGTTATTCATCACATGCTTACATTTTGGATACACATTACATGATTTACATTAAACATGAACATTTTACTTTGGTAGTTTGGTTTGATTAAGTGATTAAGTAACGAGGCGTGTGTAATATGATACAAGCATGATGGATACGCCGCTGGTACTTCCTATATATAAGTGTTTGTATGGTATCCCATATTGTAGCGTTATTTGAATCATTTCAATTTGAGACATATAACATTGTAAATAAATAACATATTTTTCACAAGACATTGATTTACAAACAACTTATCTTATACAAACTCATTTTACATGGTTATTCATTTAACCTTACATTTATTTATACATATCATCTGATCTTATCGTTTTTCAAATGATTTACAAGACAAAGCAAATTACAAGGTTCATGACTAAACATTTTCTCAAACATAAGTCATGAATTCTGTTTTCACAAAACCTATGTATCTCACAGGCATTTTTATGCTGACGTACCTATTTTCACATGTGTTTTCAGGAATTGATGCATAGGATTGATCAAGACATACTTAGGCGGACCTGTGCCTTAGTGACTTAAAACGAGACAAGAACTAGTTAATTTATGTTATGTACTCTTTGTTTCTTGTTTAAGACAATGTAAACTCTCATGTTTGATTAATAAAACGAAACTTTAATTGCCATGGATTTGAAACGATTAATTCAGTTACAACACTCCCCGACGTTTCCGCCACGTTTTGTATGTTCTACGTGGTCGGGGTGTGACAGAAAAGATGGTATCAGAGCCAATGGTTATAGGGAATTAGGTTATTAGTAATGCTTTGACCTAGTCTATAACCTTTCTAGGACCCTAACGCGAGTTTACTTGCGTTTAGTCATAAAACAATACCGTCACCTATCCTTAGGCGACGACCACAACAAGAACATAAATTTCAAAACCGCTTTGAAAACTAATCATCTGTTCTAGGATGATTGATTACTAGGTTTTGAACCCTCAGTTATAAGGTTTTGAACCCCTTTTGAATTTTCAAACTCTTGCCAAAGTTTTGAGTCCTAAATAATGTGAACACGTGCAAACTGGAAGGGTGAATGCCTGTATTCTGGGTTTTCTATCTAGGCAAGCACTTCGTATATATCTCATCAGACGCGAGACCAGTTGTGCTTACCTGGGAATTCTTGGGATGAGTGTTCACTTATAGGCGAGCATGTCTTCGCGATACATTATTTTTGACCTATTTATTTTGATTAATCACCGAGGTCGTTTGTTGCTTTGTAGTAACAAACAAATGACCACTATCCTTGCTTTCATCTCATTCTTTTCGTCTAAATTCTCTCACTCGTTTCCTTTCATGTTTCCTCTTTTAGAATGCCTCCACAACGCGAAAATCCGGTATCTATTGAAGATCTGGCAGCTGTCATTACACAGCAAATGACTGCTGCAATCCCGAACATCGTTGCTCAATGTCACCAAGCTCTCAATAACAACAACGCCCCCTGCAACTTCAAGACGTTCAACTCGGCTAAGCCATCAAAGTTTTCTGGGTCTCAAGGAGCGACTGCACTTCTGCAATGGTTCGAGAGTCTAGAGAGCACCTTCAGGCATGTACAATGTCCAAACGAGCGAAAGGTAGATTTCGCATCTAGTGTCTTTGAGAAACGAGCTTTGACGTGGTGGAAGGGTGTGGTGAGAGATAGGGGTGCCGAAGTAGCACTGGCTCAAACGTGGGAAGAACTTCGAGCACTAATGATGAAGGAATTATGTCCTCGTCACGAGATCAGGGCCTTGGAAAGAGAATTCGACGACCTTAAGCAAGACAGCGGCGAACATCGAGCATACACTGATCGATATGAGGAGCTTAGCCTGTTGTGTCCTACCATGGTTACGCCTTTGGATAAGGCGATCGAAAAATACATTGATGGTCTCCCTGACTCAGTTCAGGACATTGTTACTGGTAGTAACCCCACTACGGTTAGGCAGGCCATTGAGCTATCTGCAACCTTGACTGAATCTCAGATCAGGAAACGTAAGCTTTTCCGAATGGGTGACAAGAAACCGGTCGAGGAATCGAAACCAATCGAGGAATCAAAGACCATGGATGAACCGACTGGATCCCCTAAGAAGTTAAAGAAGCGAAAGGCTTCTCAGAACTTCGCCATGGTTACTCACAATGATCAAGTCATCCCCAACCAACCAGCTCAACCCCGTACTAGGAAGCCATACAATGGAACTTCACCCTTGTGCAACAAATGTAACCTTTATCATCATGCTATGGTGAAGTGCCGCGAATGCCAAATTTGTGGACGTAAAGGTCATACAGCAAAAGTTTGCGTAGCAACAGTTGCACCAAATCAAGCTAACAACAATCCTGCTCAAGCTCGCTTTCCACCAGGTTCTTGGTACAAGTGTGGCAAGATGGGTCATTTCCGAAGAAATTGCCCAAAGCTTGCTAATGCTAATCCAGCACGGAGATGAGCATCTGATCGACTAGAAGACAACACCTTTTAGAAATAATCATGTCTTATGTATTATTTTCTTTTGTTGTCAAGGTCCATGAAACAGTTGTTATCATTGTTAATAAATAAATTTTTTTTATTTACATTGCAATGTATTTATGTGGTTGTATGCATAAACAACATATCCCTAACAATACCGACAATCAAGGAATCGTATTCCTTGAAAAGCAAACTACTCCCCAAAATTTTTCTATTTTATAATCTCTTGCGTTTTCCACGAAATTCCTAAGTACCTGTTTCTTTCAAGGAAAACGAAGTACAAAACGCAAGTTACAACACTGGACGAATACCCAAAGTACTACTATAAATCCTTAATAGGGTACCTAAGGGTATTTCCGTAAATCCTAAAATTTTTGTGTTCCTTAATTCGAATATTACATTTCTTAGAAAACAAAAATCGAATTTTAGGAGATCTTCATATCTTTTCAGATAAATCCCAGAGGACATTGAAGTCAATTAACTGGTTTCCATATCCATTTTCAATCGATAACAAGTTAATAACAAATTAAACAACTATGTAATTATGTGCTTATGTGTTCCCTTTTATGTTCTTGTGTAATCCAAGTTTTGTTATCTAAATCCTCGTAGAATCTTCCATATCTTTGTGTACTATATTAAATCCTCAATGGGCTTTTACGTAATAGTAAAGACCCTTGGATTATATTGTACTATTCCATAATTAGACCCCTTGAGTGGTCTAGTTAAACAGATTGATCCAAAAATCTGGTTAGGAATATCATGTGATGAGATAGCTGAAAGAACTCCTAGGTGGCCTAATTAAAAGGATCAGTTGTCAATCTAATTAAAAGGACCTTATGGTAGTCTAGTCACACTCATCACAGGTTTGATTTTTCCTCCCCTTCATATTACAAACAAATTGTGCGGACTGTGCAAGGAATTGCGTAATTATGGATGCATACATAATTATGAAATTCAGTGCACGGAAACCACAGCAAGTTTGGTCGTGTGTGAAGAAATTGTGGAAAATGACTCATTTCGTTCATTTTCGTTTCTGAAGAAATTGTGGAAAATGACTCATTTCGTTCATTTTCGTTCTGAAGAAATTGTGGAAAATGACTCATTTCGTTCATTTTCGTTTCTGAAGAAATTGTGGAAAATGACTCATTTCGTTCATTTTCGTTTCTGAAGAAATTATGGAAAATGACTCATTTCGTTCATTTTCGTTTCTGAAGAAGTTGTGGAAAATGACTCATTTCGTTCATTTTCGTTTCTGAAGAGGTTGTGGAAAATGACTCATTTCGTTCATTTTCGTTTCTGAAGAGGTTGTGGAAAATGACTCATTTCGTTCATTTTTCGTTTCTGAAGAGGTTGTGGAAAATGACTCATTTCGTTCATTTTCGTTTCTGAAGAGGTTGTGGAAAATGACTTATTTCGTTCATTTTCGTTTCTGAAGAGGTTGTGGAAAATGACTCATTTCGTCCATTTTTCGTTACTGAATAATGCCTGTTGAAAATAACTCCGTTCATTTTTCAATTCTGAAAAATGTCCGTTAAAGAGAAATAACAGGATTATGCCTTGCTTATCTTTGATGGTTACTTAACACAAAGCCACAGATAGACTCCTACGAATTAATTTCGGGACGAAATTTCCTAAAGTAGGGGAGACTGTGACACCTGTGTCACTGCGACCATCAAACAAATACCAAACCAATGAGATATTGTATTTTATACTTTGGACTTGTATAAATATGTGTATCTTTTGCACATATCAACTCTTGTTCGATTTCAAGCTCTAAATCGCTTTCTGGAGAGTTATACGCAAACTGATGCGTAAACGTAATCAGTTTAATGCGACAAATACTCCAGAACATCAACATATACTTAACATACCTTAAATAACCTCTACATAACTTAGAAATAAGTTTTAAAGGCTTTGGTATGGCAAAAACAAGTTAATTCGCCTACAGGGACTAAACTTGACAAACTGCGAAAGTATGCCAATTTGTACTGAAACAGACATTCCGGAACATGACCATAAGTTAAACATACCATAAATATCCTTTACATAGCTTAGAAATAGGCTTTGAGGGGTTCGGTATGCTAAAATAAACTTTTGGGTCATTCAGGGACTAAAAGTGTCAAAAAGTGCACAAGTTTGCATTTTTGCGCATAACTTACGTTCTGAATACATCCGGACATCCAAAAATTTATGTAAGCACTAAAATATTTTATTTTAGTGTTTGGCTTGAGAAAAATCCATTCGTCGCGTCATTTGGATCGTTTTTCGCGCTTATGCGCATTCCGTCGTAATTAAGCGAACATCGCGTCTGTACGATCAAACGAACCAACACCCGGCATATTTTTGAGCACATTTTAAGTTCCCTATACTTTAACTTCATTTTAGAGCTTTGAAATGGGGTTAACGGGCCTTAAACGCGTCGGAAATGGGCTGAATACACAACAGGGACCAAAACTGCAATTCTGTAAAAGAAGGCCAGGCGGCCCGCCTACACTTCTGGTAATCCTGAAGCGGGCCGCATCAGCCCCCTAACAGTAAAAAACATGCAGAAACATTGGATCTGGTTCATTCCTCTTGTGCACATGGTTTTGGGCAATACTATGGGCTCAAATGGTTTTGTAATACCATGTTCTTGAGGTGTATGGTTGAGATCAAAGCACGGTTTCCTAGAAACGATCCTAACGGCTAACCGAACACTATAAATACCCCATGCCTTCCATTGCAAAACCCACAAGAATTTTGATTTGAGAAACTCTAAGTTGAAACCATTGTTTCATACCTGAGATTCTTGGATCGAGATTAGCATTCGGGGACCCTTCGTAAGTATTCTTTCGTTCTTTTATTGCTTTTCGAGTCTTTTCGAGTCTGAAAGTCAAACTTTGTTTGACTTTCTCCGTTGACCAGTTTATGGTCAATGCGAAGTTCGTTTGAACTTCGCAACGTGAGTGTAATCACGTTGGTTATAGTCCCTTGGGACTATGCCTACTGATTACCACGTTGTCTAGGGTCGTAGGGTAAGCGATCTAATAAATCGCTTATACCTTCGAACCCGACCCATTTGGTCGATCATTAGGATCCGACCAAATACTTTAGGTGACCATAGTATATAGGGAATAACCTTCCGAGGTTATACCTTAAGGTCGCTTCATTAAGTAGTTGTATGATAGGTAGTTTATATGCCTTAGGTAAATTACCAGAATACCCTTTTCATGTATAATTGGTAATTAAGCATATGTAACCTAAACTTTTGTCACATAACTGATTATGTAACATGTTTAGGCATATAACACTTGTCATAGGACTAGTTAGACGTTCCGAACGCGTTTCACGCGAACGACACGTTAAAGTAGCATAAGCTACCTAAACGGGTCGTAAGCACATATGTTAGGTTTCATTTACTATGTAGGCTTTGTTATACCATATTACACGAGTCTCCACACTCGTTTGGTTTACGAACCCTCATGCTACCCGATCTTCCGATTTATGTCCGGTTTATTAACATAGTTACCTATATTAGGTGTCGTTTGATTCCGAGATCTCTATCATTATTTGATTGTCACTCCAGGACTACTGAATAATCTCAAGTGAGTACATAGACCCCTCTTTTACTGTTTTCCAAACTGTTTTGGGGTGAAACACATGTGCCTACTTGTTACTTTCATGCTTTCCTGTTTTCACATCATATACCTGCTATGTTCGTTAGTACATTATAGTACATGATTTCATTACATTTCATGCTATGTATGCCCATTGTGTGCGTACTTAGTACATCGTCCTACATTTCATTTCATGCTATGTATGTCCATTGTGTGCATACTTAGTACATTGTTTTACATTACACTTATGCTATGTATGTTCTTTGTTGCATACTTAGTACATTGTTATACATTACACTTTATGCTATGTATGTTCTTTGTTGCATACTTAGTACATTTGTTATTCATCACATGCTTACATTTTGGATACACATTACATGATTTACATTAAACATGAACATTTTACTTTGGTAGTTTGGTTTGATTAAGTGATTAAGTAACGAGGCATGTGTAATATGATACAAGCATGGTGGATACGCCGCTGGTACTTCCTATATATAAGTGTTTGTATGGTATCCCATATTGTAGCGTTATTTGAATCATTTCAATTTGAGACATATAACATTGTAAACAAATAACATATTTTTCACAAGACATTGATTTACAAACAACTTATCTTATACAAACTCATTTTACATGGTTATTCATTTAACCATACATTTATTTATACATATCATCTGATCTTATCGTTTTTCAAATGATTTACAAGACAAAGCAAATTACAAGGTTCATGACTAAACATTTTCTCAAACATAAGTCATGAATTCTGTTTTCACAAAACCTATGTATCTCACAGGCATTTTTATGCTGACGTACCTATTTTCACATGTGTTTTCAGGAATTGATGCATAGGATTGATCAAGACATACTTAGGCAGACCTGTGCCTTAGTGACTTAAAACGAGACAAGAACTAGTTAATTTATGTTATGTACTCTTTGTTTCTTGTTTAAGACAATGTAAACTCTCATGTTTGATTAATAAAACGAAACTTTAATTGCCATGGATTTGAAACGATTAATTCTGTTACAACACTTCCCGACGTTTCCGCCACGTTTTGTATGTTCTACGTGGTCGGGGTGTGACAGAAAAGATGGTATCAGAGCCAATGGTTATAGGGAATTAGGTTATTAGTAATGCTTTGACCTAGTCTATAACCTTTCTAGGACCCTAACGCGAGTTTACTTGCGTTTAGTCATAAAACAATACCGTCACCTATCCTTAGGCGACGACCACAACAAGAACATAAATTTCAAAACCGCTTTGAAAACTAATCATCTGTTCTAGGATGATTGATTACTAGGTTTTGAACCCTCAGTTATAAGGTTTTGAACCCCTTTTGAATTTTCAAACTCTTACCAAAGTTTTGAGTCCTAAATAATGTGAACACGTGCAAACTGGAAGGGTGAATGCCTGTATTCTGGGTTTTCTGTCTAGGCAAGCACTTCGTATATATCTCATCAGACGCGAGACCAGTTGTGCTTACCTGGGAATTCTTGGGATGAGTGTTCACTTATAGGCGAGCATGTCTTCGCGATACATTATTTTTGACCTTTTTACTTTGATTAATCACCGAGGTCGTTTGTTGCTTTGTAGTAACAAACAAATGACCACTATCCTTGCTTTCATCAGATTTGTTTCATCTCATTCTTTTCGTCTAAATTCTCTCACTCGTTTCCTTTCATGTTTCCTCTTTTAGAATGCCTCCACGACGCGAAAATCCGGTATCTATTGAAGATCTGGCAGCTGTCATTACACAGCAAATGACTGCTACAATCCCGAACATCGTTGCTCAATGTCACCAAGCTCTCAATAACAACAACGCCCCCTGCAACTTCAAGACGTTCAACTCGGCTAAGCCATCAAAGTTTTCTGGGTCTCAAGGAGCGACTGCACTTCTGCAATGGTTCGAGAGTCTAGAGAGCACCTTCAGGCATGTACAATGTCCAAACGAGCGAAAGGTAGATTTCGCATCTAGTGTCTTTGAGAAACGAGCTTTGACGTGGTGGAACGGTGTGGTGAGAGATAGGGGTGCCGAAGTAGCACTGATAAAACAATGACTCGGGTCGTTCCTAAAGCTCGCCACATCCCCGGCAACGGCGCCAAAAACTTGACGTGTGCGCATATATACATAATTTTACAATGAATTTACACACGATTCGGTTTTAAATTTATAAAAGTGATTTATACTTTAACATTAAAACACACACGAAAGGGCAAGTGTACCCCATCACATATGTAGTAAAGTATCGGTAAGAACAAAGTGTCGATCCAAGGAAGTGGGCGGAGGAATAATACTAGACCTTTTGTCATTAAATTACCGGTAGAAAGATAAGTTGTTTGATTTTCTAGAAACTAAAGTAAGCGTAAACAAATATTTAATAAAACATAGTAGACTCCAAAAAAGAAAATAGATATATAGCCTTGCTTTACACACAACCAAAGTATATAAACTAAGTCAGTTTTGCCACTCGAAACATTTGGTCAATTCTCCATTTTCAAGGCAATTAGTATCCCTTTCGGGAATCCTAACATGACAATCATTCGGAAAGCTAGAACGATAAACACACTTTAACCACCTAAAATTGTTCTTTAACGTGCAATTGATAAATGTCTATGATAATCTCCTAAAGATAAGTTAGTCATCCATTGGGAGTTTTCTAACCTCACTTAATCAAGGAAAGTACACCGATAAACACAATGCAACCACCGATACAAGCATAAACTAGATTAAATCACAATCGAGTTCATTTTACAAATCTTGAACATAAATTCACCGAGATAGCAATTTTGGCCGAAACTACTAACTAAGCTAACAATTTATAACAAGAATTCATAACAACACCATTTAACCCGTTAAGGTCCTTACGTGAAGGAAAGCTTTCTTGATTAACAATAATTACCCCTTATTAAACCACTAACCATTTCTAGTATCATGGTGCACACATTTGACATATCTTAAACAAGTTAAACAAGTTCAAAGTCTACTAATACATGATTAATTAAGCTTCATCTTTCAATTATCTCAACTAACCATATACTAATCATCCAAGATAATTAACTATAATCAAGAAACCAACATCAATAAACAAGGTTGCAAACTAATCATGTGACAATTGTACTCTGTAATCGATGTACGATGTAAAACAATGATGATTATTAATAAAACAATGTGATTTGTTGTTACTATATGTGTTTTGATGATATTATGTATGTATTTGTGTTTGGTGAATTTTCAATTAGAGTCGACTCCAATTTCAAGCTTAAAATCGCTTTCTGGAAGGTTATGCGCAAACTGGTGCGTAAACGCAGTCAGTATAATGCGAAAAACACTCTGGAATAGTGACATAGGCTTAACATACCTTAAATAACCTCCACATAACTTAGAAATAAGTTTTGAATGGTTTGGTGTGTTGAAATCAACGTTGTTCGATCGCAGGGACTATTTGTGTCAAACTGCAAAACTATACTGATTTGTATAGTAACGAACACTCCAGAACTTGATCATAAGTTAAACATACCCTAAATATCCTTTACATAGCTTAGAAATAGGCTTTCAGGGGTTTAGTATGCTAAAACAAACTTTATTGGTCATTCAGGGACTAAAAGCGTCAAAAAGTGCACAAGTTTGCATTTTCGCGCATATCTTACGTTCTGAATATATCCAGACATCCAAAAATTTATGCAAGCATTAAAATATTTTATTTTAATGTTTGGCATAAGAAAAATCCATTTGTCGCTTAATTTGGATCGTTTTTGCGTTCGTTACGACTTCCGTCGTAATTAACCGAACAACGCAACCGTACGGCCAAACGATCTGACACCCGAGATGTTTTCAAGCGTATTTCATCTTCCCTATGTTTTAACATCATTGTGGAGCGTGAAATGGGTTTGACGAGTGTTGGAAGTGCCGATACGCAACGAAACAAGGTGCAGGGGCTAAACTGTAAATAAGTGAAAGTGTCTGGTCTGCAGGTCCCTTACGGACCATATGGACCATAGCTTTACGGTCCGTAAGCTTGTACCAGCACCACAGAATTCAGAAACTTCCATTCCAGCTGTTGCAACTGGTTTTAGACATGGTTTTTGCAATCTATGGACTTGTTTGCCTGTTTTGCTAGTGCCCAACCTTAGATAAACAAGTGTATGGCCAAGATTTGAGCTTCACAACACTTGGATTGATCCTAGAACTCCTAACTTACTATAAATAGCAAGGCCCTCTTGCTCATTTCTCACACTTGAATCTGAAATCAGCTCTAAGTTGGGGTGTTTGCACTTCATACCTGAGCTATTTTAGGTCAAACATCCTTCTTGGACCCTTTGTAAGTCCTCTTCTTGCTTGTTCTTATAAGTCAAGCATGAAAGTCAAACAAGTTTGACTTTCAGCTTTGACCAAGTCAATGGTCAACACAAAGTTCCGTTGAACTGTGCAACGTGAGCGTAATCACGATGGTTATAGTCCCTTGTGACTATACCTACTGATTACCACGTTGACTAGGCGTAGTGACGAGTCGTAGTTTCGGCCAAAATGCGTGTTTATGCGTATTTTGTAACCAAACTACTCTAGGGTATCAAAACCATTTGTTTTGATATCAAAACCTGTTTTCTAACTTAACTAAACATGTTCTAGCATGTTTAGCTCGTCACTTTTAGTTTGGTGCTTGTGTAGAGTCGTAAGTCAAGCGGACTAAACACCCGCTTAGACTTTCGAACTCGACCCGTTTGGTCAATCATTAGGATCCGACCAAAGATGTTTAGTGACCATAGTTGCATAGGGAATAACCTTCCGAGGTTATACCTTATGGTCACCTAGTTTAATGTAGTTATATGATAAGTAGTCTATATGCCTTAGGTAAATGACCAAAATGCCCTTTTCATGCATAATTGGTAATTATACCTTATGGTCACCTAGTTTAATGTAGTTATATGATAAGTAGTCGAATGCGCTTTTGCGCGCACGACGTGTTAAAGTAGCGTAAGCTATCTTAATGGGTCGCAACGGGTCGAAAGCACTTAGGTTAGGTTCCGATTTAGGATGTAGGCTTTGTTAAACCATATCACATGATTTCCAACACTCATTTGGTTTACAAGACCTCATTCTGTCCGATCTTCCGATTTAGGCGTCTATTGTTTGACTAGTGATTCGATTACTAGGTGCTGTTTGATTTCTCTGGTTTGCTCGAGTTTGTTGAAGTTCTATTGATTGAGGATACTTTGCATTCCATGTGAGTACATAGTTCCCCTATTTTACTGTTTTCAATTGTTTTGGGGTGATTCATATGTGCTAAATGTTTTCAAGGTTTTAACGATGGTTTTCAAAACGATTTTCGATATTATCACGATGATTTCAAAAACGATTAAGATGGTTTATATTAAACTAATAACGATTTCAATAAAGTGAATAAACTAGTTGGTTGTAATTACATAACGAATGGCATTCATTAGCATTGATCAAGCCGACCAGTATTAGGTTATGGTACCATAGGATCTGACAAATCCCATTATCGTGCTGCACCCATGGTTATGTGTGGGTTAGGTGGGTAATGACTGAATCTGAATGTTAATTTACCCTTTGGTGTTTTATTAATACGAGAAGCGAGGTAGTCGAGTCACGAAGGTTTGAATGTTATTAGCGAGGCGACCATAAATAGTTTTCACACTTAAAACGAGGATGATTTAAACGATTTCAACGAAATAATGATTTGGGAACGATTCATACAAGATTAAACGAGTTGGATAAACGATTGGTTTTTGGTTAAGTGTTTAGATAACGGGACGGGGGTAATGTGGTGAAAACATGGTAGATACGCTGCTGGTACTTCTTATATATAAGTGTTTTCAACATATTACATACCGTAATGTTATTTAGTTCACTTGAGTAAACGATTTTGGAACGATGTCACACAAACGAGCTTTTCGAAATAATATAAACCATACGAGTTTTATTAATGAGATTTATTAACGAGATTTATTAACGAGTTTTATTAACGATTTAATACGAGATGTTTTACAAATTGCTTTACTAAAACAAATGTTTTTGGGTTAGGAATCATGGCTACGAGGTTTTATAAACTATAGCCCGCTTGATTTGAGTTGGTTAATTAAGTTGCAATGTTATACTCTTTTCAAAACAAGGTTTTTAATAAAGTATTGCAACATTTAAACTAGCCATGAATCCGACACTCCTATAAAACCTATGTACTCGCCAGCATTTCTTTGCTGACTTTGTTTTCACATATGTTTCAGGTGTTGATGCTTGATGATGATTACTAGGATGCATGAGTCACATAGGATCTGGACGAGGCCTTAGTGACATAATAACAACATTAGTCGATATGTAACTTGTTTGTTTGTGTTAAGACAATGTTGATGTTTAATATTATCAATAAAACGAAACACTTTTTGTATCCATGGTTATGAAATGATAATTCTGCCACGACACTCCCTGACGTTTCCGCCGCGGTTTTGTTGTTTTAACGCGATCGGGGTGTGACAGAAGAGTTGGTATCAGAGCCAATGGTTATAGGGAATTAGGTTATTAGTAATGCTTCGACCTAGACTATAACTTTTAGGACCCTAACGCAAATTTCTTTGCGTTTAGATTTTTAAAACAAAACTGTCACCTACCCTTAGGTGATAACCACAACGAGAACACAATTTTCAAATCCGCTTTGAAAATTAATCATCTGTTCTAGGATGATTGATTACTAGGTTTTGAACCCTTTGTTGGTTTTGAACCCTTTAAGTTTTCAAAATCTCGTCAAAGTTTGGATCTAAATAATGTGAACACGTGCAAACTAGAGGAGTGAATGCCTGTACCCTGAGTTTTCTGTCTAAGGCTAGAGTGTTCGTACAAATCCACATAATCGGACCAGTCACTCTTACCTGGGAACTCTTGGGGTGAGTGTTCACTTATAGGCGAGTATGTCTTCGGCGATACATTATATTGACCCATTTACTTTGATTAGTCACTGCGTGTCGTTTGTTTGTTTGAGGTAACGAACAAATGATCGCCTTCCTTGTGTTTTGTCGATACCTCTTTTGCTTTTCCTAATTATCAACCTCACTCGTTTCTCATATCTCCTTGTTAGACCATGCCTCCTCGACGTGAAGCACAATCTTTTACTATTGAATAAATCGCAGCCCTGGTCTCTCAGCAAGTGGCTGCTGTGCTTCCCGGTGTAACACCTGTGTCTCCACGGCCATCAAACAAATACCAAGCCAATGAAATATTGTATTTCATACTTTGGACTTGTATAAATATGTGTATCTTTTGCACATATCAACTCTTGTTCGATTTCAAGCTCTAAATCGCTTTCTGGAAGGTTATACACGCACTGATGCGTAAATATAACCAGTTTAATCCAACGAACACTCCGGAATAGTGAAATAGTCTTAACATACCTTAAATAACCTTTACTTAACTTAGATATAAGTTTTGGAAGGTTTGGTGTGGTGAAATCAAAGTTATTCGTCTACAGGGACTAAAGTTGACAAACTACGAAAGTATGCCAATTTGAACTGTAACAGACCTTCCGGAACATGACCATAAGTTAAACATACCATAAATATCCTTTACATAGCTTAGAAATAGGCTTTGAGGGGTTCGGTGTGCTAAAATAAACTTTTGTGTCATTCAGGGACTAAAAGTGTCAAAAAGTGCACAAGTTTGCATTTTTGCGCATAACTTACGTTCTGAATACATCTGGACATCCAAAAATTTATGTAAGCATGACTATATTATGCTTTAGTGTTTGGATTGCCAAAAATCCATTCGTCGCGTCATTTGGATCGTTTTTCGCGCTTATGCGCATTCCGTCGTAATTAAGCGAACATCGCGTTCGTACGGTTAAACGAACCGACATCCGAGATATTTTTGAGCACATTTTAAGTTCCCTATACTTTAACTTCATTTTAGAGCTTTGAAATGGGGTTAACGGGCCTTAAACGTGTCGAAAATGGCCTAAATACAGTTCAGGGACCAAAAGTGTAAATCTGCCAAACTATGGCCTAGCGGTGCGCTACACTTTTAGCGTAGCGGTGCGCTAGCCAAGTTCAGACCAGATTCAGAGTTTCTAACAGCCTGTTTGCAGCTGTTTTAACCACAACCACAAGTTCACCACTTGCATACTCAGCTGATAAGGATCATTGTTAGGCACCATAACCTTCCGACACTTGTACGGATACGATTAAGGCACAATATTCGACAAACGATCCTAACGGTTCGGGTATTCCTATAAATACCCATCCACCCCATTGCTAAACTTACAAGAACTTTGATTTGAGAAACTCTAAGTTGAAACTATTGTTTCATACCTGAGATTTTTGAATCGAGGTTAGCATTCGGGGACCCTTCGTAAGTATTCTTTCGTTCTTTTCCTTATTTTATTGCTTTTCGAGTCAGAAAGTCAAACTTTGTTTGACTTTTAGCGTTGACCAGTAATGGTCAATGCGAAGTTCGTTTGAACTTCGCAACGTGAGTGTAATCACGTTGGTTATAGTCCCTTGGGACTATGCCTACTGATTACCACGTTGTCTAGGGTCGTAGGGTAAGCGATCTGATAAATCGCTTATACCTCGAACCCGACCCATTTGGTCGATCATTAGGATCCGACCAAATACATTAGGTGACCATAGTAGGTAGGGAATAACCTTCCGAGGTTATACCCTATGGTCGCTTCGTTTAAGTAGTTGTATGATAGGTAGTTTATATGCCTTAGGTAAATTACCAGAATACCCTTTTCATGTATAATTGGTAATTAAGCATATGTAACCTAAACTTTTGTCACATAACTGATTATGTAACATGTTTAGGCATATAACACTTGTCATAGGGCTAGTTAGGCGGTTCGAACGCGTTTTACGCGAACGACGCGTTAAAGTAGCATAAGCTACCTTAATGGGTCGCGATGGGTCGTAGACACTAAGTTTAAGTTTCATTTAGTATGTAGGCTTTGTTAAACCATATCACATGAGTTTCTACACTCATTTGGTTTACAACCCTAATGCTACCCAGTCTTCCGATTTAGGTCCGGTTTATTAACATAGTTACCTATATTAGGTGCCGTTTGATATCCGCGATCTCTAGCATTGTTTGGTTGTTACTCAAGGACTACTAAGCAATCTCAAGTGAGTACATAGACCCCTCTTTTACTGTTTTCCAAACGTTTTGGGGTGGAACACATGTGCCTACTTGTTACTTTCATGCTTTCCTGTTTTCACATCATATACTTGCTATGTTCATTAGTACATTATAGTACATGATTTCATTGTGTTCATGCTAGGTGTGCCCATTATGTGCATTACTTAGTACATCGTTTTACATAACATTTCATGCTAGGTGTGCCCATTGTGTGCATTACTTAGTACATTATTTTACATTGCCTTTCTGTTGCATATGCTTATCCAGCGTATGAACACATTATACTACATTTTGAACCGTTGTAATCATTTGACTATGTGATCCGTTAGTATCTGTGAACCGTTTGTATGTATAACCGTTGAACCATGTGAACCGTTTGTAACTGTTGAACCATGTGAACCGTTTGTAACCGTTGAACCATGTGAACCGTTTGTAACTGTTGAACCGTTTGTATCCATTACATGATTTACATTAGACATGAACATTACTTTGGTGGTTTGATTTGATTAAGTGATTAAGTAACGATGCGTGTGTAATATGATACAAACATGGTGGATACGCCGCTGGTACTTCCTATATATAAGTGTTTGTATGGTATTACATCTCGTAGCGTTATTTGAATCAATTCAGTTCGAGACATAGAACATTTTATACAAATAACATATTTTTCACAAGACATTGATTTATAAACGATTTATCTTATACAAACACATTTTACATGGTTATTCATTTAACCTTACATTTATTTATACATATCAATCTGATCTTATTGTTTTTCAAATGATTTACAAGACAAAGCAAATTACAAGGTTCATGACTAAACATTTTCTCAAACATAAGTCATGAAACCTATTTTCACAAAACCTATGTATCTCACCGGCATTTTTATGCTGACGTACCATATTTTCACATGTGTTTTTCAGGAGCTGTTGCATAAGATGATCAAGATACACTTAGGCGGACATGGGCCTTAGTGACAATAAAAGATGCAGACTGGTTAATTATGTTGTATTTCCATGTTTGTTTAGACATTGTAACACTTATATTGAATAAAACGAAACTTTAATTTCCATGGTTGTGAAACATTAATTCTGTTACAACACTCCCCGACGTTTCCGCCACGTTTTGTATGTTCTACGTGGTCGGGGTGTGACAGAAAAGATGGTATCAGAGCCAATGGTTATAGGGAATTAGGTTATTAGTAATGCTTTGACCTAGTCTATAACTTTCTTAGGACCCTAACGCGAGTTTACTTGCGTTTAGTCATAAAACAATACCGTCACCTATCCTTAGGCGACTACCACAACAAGAGCATAATTTTCGAAACCGCTTTGAAAACTAATCATCTGTTCTAGGATGATTAATTACTAGGTTTTGAACCCTCTGTTATATGGTTTTGAACCCCTTTGAATTTTCAAAAATCTCGTCAAGGTTTTGGGTTTTAAATAATGTGAACACGTGCAAACTGGAAGGGTGAATGCCTGTATTCTGGGTTTTCTGTCTAGGCAAGCACTTCGTATACATCTCATCAGACGCGAGACCAGTTGTGCTTACCTGGGAATTCTTGGGATGAGTGTTCACTTATAGGCGAGCATGTCTTCGCGATACATTATTTTTGACCCATTTACTTTGATTAGTCACTGTGTGTCGTTTGTTTACCTTGTGGTAACAAACAAATGACCACTACCCTTGCTTTCTTCAGATTTGTTTCATCTCATTCTTTTCGTCTAATTCTCTCACTCGTTTCCTTTCATGTTTCCTCTTTTAGAATGCCTCCTCGACGCGAAAACCAGATAGCGACTGCCGAACTGGCAGAAATTATTGCGCAGCAAATGGCTGCTCAATTCCCAAACCTCTTTGCTCAATGGAATCAAGCCAACAACAACAACAATGGTCCATGCAATTTCAAGAGTTTTAACTCGGCGAAACCACTCAAGTTTAGTGGTTCTGAGGGAGCGACTGGGCTTCTTCAATGGTTCGAGAGCATTGAGAATACTTTCCGCCATGTGCAGTGTCCTGACAATCGCAAGGTCGAGTTTGCTTCGAGTGTGTTCCAGAAGAGAGCCCTTACATGGTGGAACGGGGTTATGAGAGACCGTGGTGCGGAAGTTGCTCTAGCACAGACATGGGCTGAACTTAGAGCCCTTATGATGAAGGAGTTTTGTCCTCGTCACGAAATCAGGGCTCTGGAAAGGGAATTTGATGATCTTAAGCAAGATAGCGGTGAGCATCGGGCCTACACGGACCGTTATGAGGAGTTAAGTCTGTTATGCCCAAACATGGTCACACCTTTGGATAAGGCAATCGAAAAGTACATTGATGGCCTTCCCGACTCAATACAAGACATTTTGACAGGTAGCAACCCTACTACTGTTAGGCAGGCCATTGAGCTATCTGCAACCTTGACTGAATCGCAGATCAGGAAACGTAAGCTTTTCCGAAAGGGTGACAAGAAACTGGCCGAGGAATCGAAACCAATCGAGGAATCAAAGACCATGGATGAACAGACTGGATCCTCTAAGAAGTCAAAGAAGCGAAAGGCTTCTCAGAACTTCGCCGTGGTCGCTCACAATGATCAAGCCGTCCCCAACCAACCAACTCAACCTCTTGCCAGGAAACCCTACAACGGAACTGCACCCTTGTGCAACCAATGTGGCCTACATCATCATGCTGGTGTGAAGTGCCGCATATGCCAAGTTTGTGGACTTATAGGTCATACAGCGAGGGTTTGCCCAACAGCAGCAGCACCAAATCAGATTAACAACAATCCTGCTCAAGCTCGTTTTCCACCGGGATCTTGCTACAACTGTGGCGAGATGGGCCATTTTAGTAGGAATTGCCCAAGACTTGCTAATGCAAATCCAGCGCAGGGATGAGTATCTGATCGACAGAAGATAACGCTGTTTAGAAAATAATCACGTCTTATGTATTATTTTCTTTTGTTGTCACGATCCATGAAACGGTTGTTGTTATCATTGTTTATAAATAAATCTTTTATTTACATCGCAATGTATTTATGTGATTGTATGTATAAACAACATATCCTCTACAATACCGACAATCAAGGAACCGTATTCCTTGAAGAACAGACTACCCCCAAATTTCTTCCATTTTTTGATCTCTTGCGTTTTTCACGAAAATCCTAAGTACCCGTTTCTTCCAAGAGAAACAAAGTACGAGGTGCCAAGTTAATAGCAATCAATAACAATATGATAACAAATAAAAAAATTATGTGGTTATGTGCTTATGTGTTCCCTTTTATGTGTCATGTAATTCAAATTATGTTATCCAAATCCTCGTAAAATCTTACATATCCTTGTGCAAGAGATTCCTAGTAGGATACCCAAAGGTACTACCTAAAATCCTTAATGGACTTCTACGTTGTAGATAAGTCCCTTGGATTATAAAGTACTGCTTCATAATTAGATCCCTTGAGTGGTCTAGTTAAACTGGATGATACAAGCTGAAAGGACTCCTTGGTGGCCTAATTAAGAAGATCCTCTGTTGATCTAATTAAAAGGACCCTATGGTAGTCTAGTCACCGTCATCACTAGTTCGACATCCTTCCCCACAACATTATAAAACAAACTGTGCGGACTGTGCAAGGAATTACGTAATTATGGATGCATACATAATTATGGAATTTAGTGCACGAAAATCACAGCAAGTTCTATCATGTATCTAGAGTTAACCCTATTCATTTCCAATTCTGATGAAGCATCCGTTGAGGAAAAATGAACTAGCTATTCATTTTTCACTTCTGAAGAATATCCGTTGAGGAAAAGAATATCCGTTGTTTATCTTTTCATTTCCATTCTGAAGAATAACCGTTGAAAAAAATGAATTATCCATTCATTTTTGTTCTGAAGAATATCCATTGAGGAAATGAATACCCTTTGTTTATTTTTTCATTTCCATTCTGAAGAATAACCGTTGAGGAAAATGAATTATCCATTCATTTTCGTTCTGAAGAATATCCGTTGAGGAAATGAATATCCGTTGTGTAATCCTTCATTTCCAACTCTGAGGAAATAACCGTTGAAAATGACTCCGTTAGTTCATTTTCGTTTCTGAAGATTTACCCGTTGAGGAGATGAATATCCGTTGTGTAATCCTTCATTTCCAACTCTGAGGAAATAACCGTTGAAAATGACTCCGTTAGTTCATTTTCGTTTCTGAAGATTTATCCGTTGAGGAGATGAATATCCGTTGTGTAATCCTTCATTTCCAACTCTGAGGAAATAACCGTTGAAAATGACTCCGTTAGTTCATTTTCGTTTCTGAAGATTTATCCGTTGAGGAGATGAATATCCGTTGTGTAGTCCTTCATTTCCGTACCTGAGGAAACAACCGTTGAAAATGACTCCGTTATTTCATTTTCGTTTCTAAAGATTATCCGTTGAGGAAATGAATATCCGTTGATTTTTCTTTCATTTCAAATTCTGAAGAACAAACCGTTGAGGAAAATGACCCCGTTTGTTCATTTTCGTTCTGAAGAATATCCGTTGAGAGAAATGAATATCCGTGGATTATTCCTTCATTCCCATTTCTGACGAAGAATCCGTTGAGAAAGAATGAATCATCCATTCATTCTCACTTTTGAAGAATATCCGTTGAGGGAAATGTATATCCGTTTAGTTAATTCCTTTATTTTCCATTTCCGAAGAACCCGTTGAAGAAAATGACTCTGTTCGTTCATTCTCGCTTCTGAAAAATATCCGTTGAGGAAAATAATCAGATTATGCTTTACATATCTTTGATGACTATTTGACACAAAGTCATAGACAGACTCCTACGAATAAATTTCGGGACGAAATTTCCTAAAGTAGGGGAGACTGTAACACCTGTGTCTCCACGGCCATCAAACAAATACCAAGCCAATGAAATATTGTATTTCATACTTTGGACTTGTATAAATATGTGTATCTTTTGCACATATCAACTCTTGTTCGATTTCAAGCTCTAAATCGCTTTCTGGAAGGTTATACACGCACTGATGCGTAAATATAACCAGTTTAATCCAACGAACACTCCGGAATAGTGAAATAGTCTTAACATACCTTAAATAACCTTTACTTAACTTAGATATAAGTTTTGGAAGGTTTGGTGTGGTGAAATCAAAGTTATTCGTCTACAGGGACTAAAGTTGACAAACTACGAAAGTATGCCAATTTGAACTGTAACAGACCTTCCGGAACATGACCATAAGTTAAACATACCATAAATATCCTTTACATAGCTTAGAAATAGGCTTTGAGGGGTTCGGTGTGCTAAAATAAACTTTTGTGTCATTCAGGGACTAAAAGTGTCAAAAAGTGCACAAGTTTGCATTTTTGCGCATAACTTACGTTCTGAATACATCTGGACATCCAAAAATTTATGTAAGCATGACTATATTATGCTTTAGTGTTTGGATTGCCAAAAATCCATTCGTCGCGTCATTTGGATCGTTTTTCGCGCTTATGCGCATTCCGTCGTAATTAAGCGAACATCGCGTTCGTACGGTTAAACGAACCGACATCCGAGATATTTTTGAGCACATTTTAAGTTCCCTATACTTTAACTTCATTTTAGAGCTTTGAAATGGGGTTAACGGGCCTTAAACGTGTCGAAAATGGCCTAAATACAGTTCAGGGACCAAAAGTGTAAATCTGCCAAACTATGGCCTAGCGGTGCGCTACACTTTTAGCGTAGCGGTGCGCTAGCCAAGTTCAGACCAGATTCAGAGTTTCTAACAGCCTGTTTGCAGCTGTTTTAACCACAACCACAAGTTCACCACTTGCATACTCAGCTGATAAGGATCATTGTTAGGCACCATAACCTTCCGACACTTGTACGGATACGATTAAGGCACAATATTCGACAAACGATCCTAACGGTTCGGGTATTCCTATAAATACCCATCCACCCCATTGCTAAACTTACAAGAACTTTGATTTGAGAAACTCTAAGTTGAAACTATTGTTTCATACCTGAGATTTTTGAATCGAGGTTAGCATTCGGGGACCCTTCGTAAGTATTCTTTCGTTCTTTTCCTTATTTTATTGCTTTTCGAGTCAGAAAGTCAAACTTTTTTTGACTTTCAGCGTTGACCAGTAATGGTCAATGCGAAGTTCGTTTGAACTTCACAACGTGAGTGTAATCACGTTGGTTATAGTCCCTTGGGACTATGCCTACTGATTACCACGTTGTCTAGGGTCGTAGGGTAAGCGATCTGATAAATCGCTTATACCTCGAACCCGACCCATTTGGTCGATCATTAGGATCCGACCAAATACATTAGGTGACCATAGTAGGTAGGGAATAACCTTCCGAGGTTATACCCTATGGTCGCTTCGTTTAAGTAGTTGTATGATAGGTAGTTTATATGCCTTAGGTAAATTACCAGAATACCCTTTTCATGTATAATTGGTAATTAAGCATATGTAACCTAAACTTTTGTCACATAACTGATTATGTAACATGTTTAGGCATATAACACTTGTCATAGGGCTAGTTAGGCGGTTCGAACGCGTTTTACGCGAACAACGCGTTAAAGTAGCATAAGCTACCTTAATGGGTCGCGATGGGTCGTAGACACTAAGGTTAAGTTTCATTTAGTATGTAGGCTTTGTTAAACCATATCACATGAGTTTCTACACTCATTTGGTTTACAACCCTAATGCTACCCAGTCTTCCGATTTAGGTCCGGTTTATTAACATAGTTACCTATATTAGGTGCCGTTTGATATCCGCGATCTCTAGCATTGTTTGGTTGTTACTCAAGGACTACTAAGCAATCTCAAGTGAGTACATAGACCCCTCTTTTACTGTTTTCCAAACGTTTTGGGGTGGAACACATGTGCCTACTTGTTACTTTCATGCTTTCCTGTTTTCACATCATATACTTGCTATGTTCATTAGTACATTATAGTACATGATTTCATTGTGTTCATGCTAGGTGTGCCCATTATGTGCATTACTTAGTACATCGTTTTACATAACATTTCATGCTAGGTGTGCCCATTGTGTGCATTACTTAGTACATTGTTTTACATTGCCTTTCTGTTGCATATGCTTATCCAGCGTATGAACACATTATACTACATTTTGAACCGTTGTAATCATTTGACTATGTGATCCGTTAGTATCTGTGAACCGTTTGTATGTATAACCGTTGAACCATGTGAACCGTTTGTAACCGTTGAACCATGTGAACCGTTTGTAACCGTTGAACCATGTGAACCGTTTGTAACTGTTGAACCGTTTGTATCCATTACATGATTTACATTAGACATGAACATTACTTTGGTGGTTTAATTTGATTAAGTGATTAAGTAACGATGCGTGTGTAATATGATACAAACATGGTGGATACGCCGCTGGTACTTCCTATATATAAGTGTTTGTATGGTATTACATCTCGTAGCGTTATTTGAATCAATTCAGTTCGAGACATAGAACATTTTATACAAATAACATATTTTTCACAAGACATTGATTTATAAACGATTTATCTTATACAAACACATTTTACATGGTTATTCATTTAACCTTACATTTATTTATACATATCAATCTGATCTTATTGTTTTTCAAATGATTTACAAGACAAAGCAAATTACAAGGTTCATGACTAAACATTTTCTCAAACATAAGTCATGAAACCTATTTTCACAAAACCTATGTATCTCACCGGCATTTTTATGCTGACGTACCATATTTTCACATGTGTTTTTCAGGAGCTGTTGCATAAGATGATCAAGATACATTTAGGCGGACATGGGCCTTAGTGACAATAAAAGATGCAGACTAGTTAATTATGTTGTATTTCCACGTTTGTTTAGACATTGTAACACTTATATTGAATAAAACGAAACTTTAATTTCCATGGTTGTGAAACATTAATTCTGTTACAACACTCCCCGACGTTTCCGCCACGTTTTGTATGTTCTACGTGGTCGGGGTGTGACACCCGGTGTTGTGACCCAAGTCCACGAGATATACAACAACAACAATAATAACAACAACAATAATGCACAGTGTAGTTTCAAGAATTTCAATTCTGCTAAGCCTCTGAAGTTTTCTAGGTCGCAAGGAGCAACTGCGCTCCTGCAGTGGTTTGAGAGTATCGAGAGCACAATCAGGCATGTGCAGTGTCCGAATGCGCGTAAGGTTGAATTTGCATCAAGCGTGTTTGAGAAGTGAGCGCTTACCTGGTGGAATGGTATTATGCGTGATAGGGGTGTCGAAGTGGCATTGGCAAAAACATGGGAAGAGCTTCGGGCTCTCATGATGAAGGAGTTTTGTCCCCGTCACGAGGTTCGAGCTTTGGAACGAGAGTTTGATGATTTAAAGTAAGATGGGGCTGAGCACCGAGCGTACACGGATCGTTTTGAGGAACTCAGTCTATTGTGTCCCACCATGGTTACCCCACCAGAGAAAGCAATCGAGAGATATATCGATGGTCTACTCGATTCTATGCTGGATATTGTGACCGGTGTTAATCCTACTACCCTTCGTCAAGCGATCGAGTTATCTGCTACCCTGACTGAGACTCAAGTCATGAAGGGTAAACTCACCCGCAAGGGTGATAAAAAGAAGGCGACTGATTCTGGGAAGGACAAGAAATAGGGTAAGGGTAGAGAAGGTGAGTCGTCGAAGAAATCGAGGAAGCGAAAGGGTGCCCAGAATTTTGCTGTTACGGCACAGACTAATCAAAACCCACCGGCTCAACCTCCTGCGAAGAAGGCGTATGTTGGTACCGCACCTCATTGTGCTCGCTGCAACGGTCATCATGTTGCACAGCAAGCTTGTAAGCAGTGCACGACGTGTGGTAAACTTGGGCATTTGGCCAATGTTTGTCGTTTATGACAAAATCAGGTTACCCAGGTTTAAGCTCCGGTACAAGGGAATGTTGCGAGATTCCCACCGGGTTCATGTTTCAATTGTGGAGAGTTTGGTCACTTCCGCAACAACTGTCCGAGGCTGGCGAATGCAAATGCGAACCCGAATGCGAACGTCAACGCCAACGTGAATCCTGCTCGAGGGCGAGCGTACAATTTGAATGCAAACGAAGCGAGGGCTGACAACGAGGTGGTGAATGGTACGTTTCTTGTTAACAATCGACCTGCATCTATTCTCTTTGATTCTGGTGCAGATACAAGTTTTGTTTCTTTATCTTTTGAACCTTTGCTTGCGATACCTAGAACTAAATTGAGGAAACCCTTATCTGTCGAAGTTGCTACTGGTAAACCTCTCGTTCTCGATTCTGTTATTCGTGGTTGTCAGTTAAACCTTGATAACCATCTTTTTCCTATTGACCTCACGCCGATGCAACTTGGGAGCTTCGACATTATCATTGGAATGGATTGGTTAACCAAACACCATGCTGAAGTGGTTTGCTTCGATAATATTGTTCGTATCCCTTTGTCTTCTGGCAAAATTCTGGAAGTTCGTGGCGAGAAACCTTCAGGTGGATTGAAGCTTATGTCGTGTATGGAAGCTCAGAGGTATTTGAGTAAAGGATATGTTGCTTTTCTAGCACATGTCACCGAGGAGAAAGACAAGAGTAAGAGTATTCAGGATATTCCGATTGTTCGGGATTATCCAGAGGTGTTTCCCGATGAACTGCCTGGACTGCCTCCAGTTCGTCAAGTTGAGTTTCATATTGACCTTGTACCCAATGCCAACCCGATTGCGAAAGCACCTTATCGTCTTGCACCGTCAGAGATGCAAGAGTTATCGAAACAGCTTCAAGAGTTATCTGATAAAGGATTCATCCGTCCGAGTTATTCACCTTGGGGAGCTCCTGTCCTCTTCGTGAAAAATAAAGATGGGTCTTTTTGAATGTGTATCGATTATCATGAGCTTAATAAGCTTACCATCAAGAATCGATATCCCCTACCTCGAATTGATGATCTCTTTGACCAGCTACAGGGTGCTTCGTGTTTTTCTAAGATCGATCTGCGTTCTGGGTATCATCAACTTCATGTTCTCGAAGAAGATATTCCCAAAACTGCTTTCCGCACGAGATATGGGCATTACGAGTTCACTGTCATGCCTTTTGGTTTGACGAATGCCCTAGTTATCTTTATGGACTTAATGAATAGGGTCTGTAAACCTTATTTAGACAAGTTCATTATTGTGTTCATCGACAATATTCTCATTTATTCGAAGACTCGAGCCAATCACGAGCAACACCTTCGCTTAACGTTGGAACTCCTTAAGAAGGAACAACTTTTCGCTAAATTCTCCAAGTGTGAATTCTGGCTTAAAGAAGTTCAGTTTCTGGGTCATATAGTCAACGAGCAGGGTATTCATGTGGATCCATCCAAGATTGTTGCTATTAAGGATTGGAGTACGCCGACGACACCTACAGAGATTCGATCTTTTCTTGGTCTTGCTGGTTATTATCGTCGATTCATTTCTAATTTCTCAAAGATTGCGGTTCCACTCAATGCTTTGACTCAGAAGAATAAGCCTTTTGAGTGGGGACCCAAGCAAGAAGAAGCATTCCAAACGCTGAAGCAGAAGTTATGTAATGCTCGTGTTCTATCTCTGCCCGAGGGAAGCGATGATTTCGTTGTCTATTGCGTTGCGTCCAACTTAGGCCTTGGTTGCGTCCTCATGGAACGAGGTAAGGTTATAGCATATGCATCTAGACAATTGAAAGTTCACGAGAAGAACTATACGACTCATGATCTTGAGTTAGGAGCTATGGTTTTCACGCTTAAAATCTGGAGACATTATGTTTACGGCACAAAGTGTGTGGTTTTCACAGACCACAAAAGTTTCCAGCATATTCTTAATCAGAAAGAGCTAAACATGAGGTAACGACGTTGGGTTGAACTCTTGAACGATTACGATTGCGAGATTCGCTACCATCCTGGTAAGGTGAATGTCGTAGCCGATGCGCTTAGTCGAAAAGAGCGAGTCAAGCTTCACTCTGTCCGAGCTCTATCCGACATCCAATCTCGTGTCCTTCAAGCTCAACGATCCTGTGTGATCAAAGGTTTATTGAAAGATGAGCTACCGCTTCAACTTGAGCTTAAGCTCGAAAGGAAAGACGATGGTTTACTCTACTTCAAGAATCGTTTGTGGATTCCGAAACAAGACGATCTTCGCACCCCAGTGATGGACGAATCTCACAAGTCTCGATATTCTATCCATCCTGGTGCTGATAAAATGTACAAGGATCTTCGTACTCAGTACTGGTGGCCTGGTATGAAGAAGGATGTTGCCTTGTATGTATCAAAATGCCTAACTTGTCTCAAAGTCAAGGCTGAACATCAACGACCTTCTGGTTTGCTTGTACAACCAGAGATACCGGTTTGGAAGTGGAAGAACATTGCTATGGATCTCATCACTAAGTTACCGCGTACATCTAAAGGTCATGATGCTATTTGGGTTGTTATCGATCGATTAACGAAATCAGCTCATTTTATTCCGATTCGCGAGGATCTATCTGCTGATAAACTTGCAAAGATTTATGTTGATGAGATAGTATCTCGACATGGTGTTCCTTTGGATATCATTTCTGATCGTGATGCTCGATTTTCATCTCATTTCTGGAAGACCATGCAATCTGATTTGGGAACCCAACTGAATCTAAGCACTGCTTATCATCCCCAAACAGATGGTCAATATGAACGAACGATTCAAACTTTGGAGGATATTTTTAGAGCATGCGTGATAGACTTTGGTGGTAATTGGGATTCTCATCTGCCATTGATCGAGTTCTCTTACAACAATAGTTATCATGCTAGCATTAAAATGGCACCATTTGAAGCTCTCTACGGTCGAAAATGTCGTTCACCTGTCTGTTGGAACGAGACCGGTGAAGCTCAGCTTACTGGACCTGAGCTCGTTCTGGAAACAACAGACAAAATAAAGAAAATTCGCGATAATCTTGTGACAGCTAGATGCCGTCAAAAGAGTTATGCGGATTTACGATGGAAACCCTTAGAATTTCAAGTCGGAGACCGTGTCCTACTCAAGGTGTCACCTTGGAAGGGAGTGGTGAGATTTGGAAGGAAAGGAAAACTTGCACCTCGATATGTGGGACCATTTAAGATTGTGGAAAGAATTGGGAAGGTTGCCTATCGACTAGAGCTACCTCTAGAGCTTGGAAATATTCACCCGACTTTTCACGTGTCCAATTTGCGAAAGTGTTTAGCTGACGCTGATCTTCACATTCCTCTCGACGAGATCCGAATCGATGAAACGATGCACTTTGTCAAGAAACCAGTGGAGATCGTGGACCGTACTTTCAAACAGTTGAGGAACAAACGGATTCATTTGGTTAAAGTTCGTTGGGAGTCCAAACGTGGCCCAGAGTTTACTTGGGAACGTGAGGACCAAATGAAGGCAAAATATCCACATTTGTTTTCACAAGCTTCCTCTAAATAAATTTTCGGGACGAAATTTCCTGAAGTAGGGGAGACTGTGACAACTGTACTCTGTAATCGATGTACGATGTAAAACAATGATGATTATTAATAAAACAATGTGATTTGGTGTTACTATATGTGTTTTGATGTTATTATGTGTGTATTTGTGTTTGGTGAATTTTCAATTAGAGTCGACTCCAATTTCAAGATTTAAATCGCTTTCTGGAAGGTTATACGCAAACTGGTGCGTAAACGCAGTCAGTATAACGCGAAAAACACTCCGGAATAGTGACATAGGCTTAACATACCTTAAATAACCTCCACATAACTTAGAAATAAGTTTTGAATGGTTTGGTGTGTTGAAATCAACTTTGTTCGATCGCAGGGACTATTTGTGTCAAACTGCAAAACTATACTGATTTGTATAGTAACGAACACTCTGGAACTTGATCATAAGTTAAACATACCCTAAATATCCTTTACATAGCTTAGAAATAGGCTTTGAGGGGTTCGGTATGCAAAAACAAACTTTATTGGTCATTCAGGGACTAAAAGCGTCAAAAAGTGCACAAGTTTGCATTTTCGCGCATATCTTACGTTCTGAATATATCCGGATATCCAAAAATTTATGTAAGCATTAAAATTTTTTATTTTAGTGTTTGGCATAAGAAAAATCCATTTGTCGCTTAATTTGGATCGTTTTTGCGTTCGTTACGACTTCCGTCGTAATTAACCGAACAACGCAACCGTACGGCCAAACAAACCGACACCCGAGATGTTTTCATGCATATTTCATGTTCCCTATGTTTTAACATCATTGTGGAGCTTGAAAATGGGTTTGACGGGTGTTAGAAGTGCTGATACGCAACGAAACAAGGTGCAGGGGCTAAACTGTAAATAAGTGAAAGTGTCTGGTATGCAGGTCCCTTACGGACCGTATGGACCATAGCCTTATGGTCCGTAAGCTTGTGCCAGCACCACAGAATTCAGAAACTTCCATTCCAGCTGTTGCAACTGGTTTTAGACATGGTTTTTGCAATCTATGGACTTGTTTGCCTGTTTTGCTAATGCCCAACCTTAGATTAACAAGTGTATGGCCAAGATTTGAGCTTCACAACACTTGGATTGATCCTAGAACTCCTAACTTACTATAAATAGCAAGGCCCTCTTGCTCATTTCTCACACTTGAATCTGAAATCAGCTCTAAGTTGGGGTGTTTGCACTTCATACCTGAGCTATTTTAGATCAAACATCCTTCTTGGGCCCTTTGTAAGTCCTCTTCTTGCTTGTTCTTATATTTCAAGTTTGACTTTCAGCTTTGACCAATTTAATGGTCAACACAAAGTTCCGTTGAACTCTGCAACGTGAGCGTAATCACGATGGTTATAGTCCCTTGTGACTATACCTACTGATTACCACGTTGACTAGGCGTAGTGACGAGTCGTAGTTTCGGCCAAAATGCGTGTTTATGCGTATTTTGTAACCAAACTACTCTAGGGTATCAAAACGTTTTTTTTTATATCAAAACTTGTTTTCTAACTTAACTAAACATGTTCTAGCATGTTTAGCTCGTCACTTTTAGTTTGGTGCTTGTGTAGAGTCGTAAGTCAAGCGGACTAAACACCCGCTTAGACTTTCGAACTCGACCCGTTTGGTTGATCATTAGGATCCGACCAAACATGTTTAGTGACCATAGTTGCATAGGGAATAACCTTTCGAGGTTATACCTTATGGTCACCTAGTTTAATGTAGTTATATGATAAGTAGTCTATATGCCTTAGGTAAATGACCAAAATGCCTTTTTCATGCATAATTGGTAATTAAGCATATGTAACATAAACTTTTGTCACGTAACTGATTATGCAACATATTTAAACATGTTTAGGCATATAACACTTGTCATAGGGCTAGTTAGACGTCTCGAATGCGCTTTTGCGCACACGACGCGTTAAAGTAGCGTAAGCTATCTTAATGGGTCGCAACGGGTCGAAAGCACTTAGGTTAGATTCCGATTTAGGATGTAGGCTTTGTTAAACCATATCACATGAGTTCCAACACTTATTTTGTTTACAAGACCTCATTCTGTCCGATCTTCCGATTTAGGCGTCTATTGTTTGACTAGTGATTCGATTACTAGGTGTTGTTTGATTTCTCTGGTTTACTCGAGTTTGTTGAAGTTCTATTGATTGAGGATACTTTGCACTCCATGTGAGTACATAGTTCCCCTATTTTACTGTTTTCAATTGTTTTGGGGTGATTCATATGTGCTAAATGTTTTCAAGGTTTTAACGATGGTTTTCAAAACGATTTTCGATATTATAACGATGATTTCAAAAACGATTAAGATGGTTTATATTAAACTAATAACGATTTCAATAAATTGAATAAACTAGTTGGTTGTAATTACATAACGAATAGCATTCATTAGCATTGATCAAGCCGACCAGTATTAGGTTATGGTACCATAGGATCTGACAAATCCCATTATCGTACTGCACCCATGGTTATGTGTGGGTTAGGTGGGTAATGACTGAATCTGAATGTTAATTTACCCTTTGGTGGTTTATTAATACGAGAAGCGAGGTAGTCGAGTCACGAAGGTTTGAATGTTATTAGCGAGGCGACCATAAATAGTTTTCACACTTAAAACGAGGATGATTTAAACGATTTGAACGAAATAACGATTTGGGAACGATTCATACAAGATTAAACGAGTTCTGTGACACCTGTGTCACTTCAACCATCAAACAAATGCCAAACCAATGAAATATTGTATTTCATACTTGGGATTTGTAAAAATATGTGTATCGTTTTCACATATCAACTCTTGTTCGATTTCAAGCTTTAAATCGCTTTCTGGAGGATTATACGCGCTCTGATGCATAGATATAACCAGTTTAATGCAACGAACACTCCGGAATAGTGAAATAGGCTTAACATACCTTAAATAACCTTTACATAACTTAGAAATAAGTTTTTGAAGGCTTTGGTATGGCAAAATCGAGTTAAATCGCTTACAGGGACTAAAGTTGACAAACTGCGAAAGTATGCCAATTTGAACTGTAACAGACATTCCGGAACATGACCATAAGTTAAACATACCATAAATACCCTTTACATAACTTATAAATAGGCTTTGATGGGTTCGGTGTGCTAAAATAGACTTTTGGCTCATTCAGGGACTAAAAGCGTCAAAAAGTGCACAAGTTTGCATTTTCGCTCATAACTTACGTTCTGAATACCTCCGGACATCCAAAAGTTTATGTAAACACTAAAACATTTTATTTTAGTGTTTGGCATAATAAAAATCCATTCGTTGCGTCATTTGAATCGTTTTTCGCGCTTATGCGCATTCCGTCGTAATTAACCGAACAACGCAATCGTACGGCCAAACGAACCGACATCCGAGATATTTTTTAGCACATTTTAAGTTCCCTATACTTTAACATCATTTTGGAGCTTGAAATTGGGTTTGACGGGTGTTAGAAGTGCCAAAACACGACGATACGCGCACAGGGGCCTGTTATGCCATTTTTGAAAGATGCAGGTCTGCAAGGTCCTTAGGGACCTCAACACTGATAATGTTGAGGTCCATAAGCAGGGGTCAGATACGCAGAAACTCATTTAATCTGCTGTTAACAGCCTTTAACCACTCCAAAGGCCAAGGCCAAGTGTCAAACTCTTGTGGTGGGAGCAATATGAGTTACCACAACATTCCGACAAGTGTACGGCTTAGATCGTGCCCCCTTTTCCAAGAAACGATCCTAACGGTGAACCGAAAACTATAAATACCCACCTCCACCACCCTTCACTTTTCCTCACAAGAATCTGATCTAATGTGCTCTAAGTTGAAACCTTTGTTTCATACCTGAGCTATTTTGATCTAGATTAGCATTCGGGGACCCTTTGTAAGTGTTCCTTCGTTCTTTTATTGTTTTCGAGTCCGAAAGTCAAACTTTGTTTGACTTTCTGCGTTGACCAGTTTATGGTCAATGCGAAGTTCATTTGAACTTCGCAACGTGATTGTAATCACGATGGTTATAGTCCTTTGTGACTATGCCTACTGATTACCACGTTGTCTAGGGTCGTAAGGGTAAGCGATCTAATAAATCGCTTATACCTTCGAACCCGACCCGTTTGGTCGATCTTTAGGATCCGACCAAATACATTAGGTGACCATAGCATATAGGGAATAACCTTCCGAGGTTATACCTTATGGTCGCTTCGTTTAAGTAGTTGTATGATAGGTAGTTTATATGCCTTAGGTAAATTACCAAAATACCCCTTTGATGCCAAAATTCATTTTAAACATATGTAACATAACTTTTGACATCTAAACTGATTTGACAACAATATTAGACATGTTAAGGCATATGTTACTTGTCATAGGACTAGTTAGGCGGTCCAAACGCGTTTTACGCGAACGACGCGTTAAAGTAGCAGAAGCTACCTAAACGGGTCGTAACGGGTCGTAAGCACTTAGGCTAGGTTTCATTTAGTATGTAGGCTTTGTTAAACCATACTACATGAGTTCCCATACTCATTTGGTTTACGAGCCCTCATTCTATCTGATCCTCCGATATAGGTCCGGTTTATTAACATAGTTACCTATATTAGGTGCCGTTTGATCCGCGATCTCTAGCATTGTTTGGTTGTTACTCAAGGACTACTAAGCAATCTCAAGTGAGTACATAGACCCCTCTTTTACTGTTTTCCAAACATTTTGGGGTGGAACACATGTGCCTACTTGTTACTTTCGTGCTTTCCATGTTTTCAAATCATATACGTGCTATGTTCATTAGTACACTATTAGTACATTTTTTTACATTACATTTTATGCTATGTATGCCCATTGTGTGCGTACTTAGTACATTATTTTACATTACATTTTATGCTATGTATGCCCATTGTGTGCGTACTTAGTACATCATTTTACATTACATTTCCTGCTATGTATGTCCATTGTGTGCATACTTAGTACATTGTCTCACATTACATTACATGCTATGTATGCCCATTGTGTGCGTACTTAGTACATTGTTTTACATTACATTTTATGCTATGTATACCCATTGTGTGCGTACTTAGTACATTGTTATACATTACACTTAATGCTATGTATGTTCTTTGTTGCATACTTAGTACATTTATTATTCATCACATGCTTACATTTTGGATACACACTACATGATTTACATTAGACATAAACATTTTACTTTGGTAGTTTGGTTTGAGTAAGTGATTTAAGTAACGAGGCGTGTGTAATATGATACAAGCATGGTGGATACGCCGCTGGTACTTCCTATATATAAGTGTTTGTATGGTATTACATATCGTAGCGTTATTTGAATCATTTCAATTTGAGACATATAACATTTTATACAAATAACATACTTTTCACAAGACATTGTTTTACAAACAACTTATCTTCTACAAACTCATTTTTTACATGGTTATTCATTTAACCATACATTATTCTCTTATTTATACATATCATCTGAACTTATTGTTTTTCAAACGATTTACAAAACAAAACAATCTACAAGGTTCATGACTAAACCTTACTAAACATTTTCTTAAACTTACAAGTCATGAATCCTATTTTCACAAAACCTATGTATCTCACAGGCATTTTTATGCTGACGTACCTATTTTCACATGTGTTTTCAGGAGATGATGCATAGGACTTATCAAGACATACTTAGGCGGACCTGTGCCTTAGTGACTTAAAACGAGACAAGAACTAGTTAATTTATGTTATGTACTCTTTGTTTCTTGTTAAAACAATGTAACTCTCTTATTTATTAATAAAACAAAACTTTATTATCCATGGTTGTGAAACAAATGATTCTGTTACAACACTCCCCGACGTTTCCGCCACGTTTTGTATGTTCTACGTGGTCGGGGTGTGACAGAAAAGATGGTATCAGAGCCAATGGTTATAGGGAATTAGATTATTAGTAATACTTTGACCTAGTCTATAACCTTCCTTGGACCCTAACGCGAGTTTACTTGCGTTTAGTCATAAAACAATACCGTCACCTATCCTTAGGCGACAATCACAACAAGAACATAAATTTCAAAACCACTTTGAAAACTAATCATCTGTTCTAGGATGATTGATTACTAGGTTTTGAACCCTCTGTTATAAGGTTTTGAACCCCTTTGAGTTTTCAAAATCTCGTCAAAGTTTTGGATCCTAAATAGTGTGAACACGTGCAAACTGGAAGAGTGAATGCCTGTACCCTGAGTTTTCTATCTAAGGCTAGAGTGTTCATACAAATCCACATAATCGGACCAGTCACTCTTACCTGGGAACTCTTGGGGTGAGTGTCCACTTATAGGCGAGCATGTCTTCGCGATACATTATGAGGATCTATTTGCTTTGATTCAGCCTTTGTGTTGTTTGTTTGCTTCGTGGTTCAAACAAATGACCATCACCCATGATTTTGGTCGGTAATTGTAACATCCTATTCTTACCCAATACCATTTCATTTGTTTTCTCTCTTGTTTCCCTTTTAGAATGCCTCCACGACGCGAAAATCCAGTATCTATTGAAGAGCTGGCAGCTGTCATTACACAGCAAATGACTACTGCAATCCCGAACATCATTGCTCAATGTCACCAAGCTCTCAACAACAATAATGCCCTCTGCAACTTCAAGACGTTCAACTCGGCTAAGCCATCAAAGTTTTCTAGGTCTCAAGGAGCGACTGCACTTCTGCAATGGTTCGAGAGTCTAGAGAGCACCTTCAGGCATGTTCAATGTCCAAACGAGCGAAAGGTAGATTTCGCATCTAGTGTCTTTGAGAAACGAGCTTTGACGTGGTGGAACGGTGTGGTGAGAGATAGGGGTGCCGAAGTGGCACTGGCCCAAACTTGGGAAGAACTTCGAGCACTGATGATGAAGGAATTCTGTCCTCGTCACGAGATCAGGGCATTGGAAAGGGAATTCGACGATCTTAAGCAAGACAGCGGTGAACATCGAGCATACACTGATCGATATGAGGAGCTGAGCCTGTTATGCCCTACCATGGTTATGCCTTTGGATAAGGCGATCGAGAAATACATTGATGGTCTCCCTGACTCAGTTCAGGACATCGTTACTGGTAGTAACCCCACTACGGTTAGGCAGGCCATTGAGCTATCTGCAACCTTGACTGAATCTCAGATCAGAAAGCATAAACTTTTTCGAAAGGGTGACAAGAAGCCAATCGAGGAATCAAAGACCATGGATGAACAGACTGGATCCCCTGAGAAGTCTAAGAAGCGTAAGGTTTCGCAGAATTGTGCGATTGCTGCTCAACCCAACCAAAACACCCACAACCAACCAACTCAACCTCCTGCAAGGAAACCTTATGCCGGTACTGCACCGATATGCGACAAATGTAATGCACACCACTTAGCTCACCTACAGTGTCGTTTATGTGCATCATGTGGGCGACTCGGTCACCTGGCAAATGCTTGTCGATTTACCCCAAACCAAGGTGGTCCAAACCAACCTCAAGTAAATCCTACTCAAGCTCGTTGTCCACCAGGACCTTACTTCAACTGTGGCGAGATGGGCCATTTCCGAAGAAATTGCCCAAAGATTGCTAATGCGAATCCAGCGCAGGGATGAGCATCGGACCAACTAGAAGACAATTTTGTTTAGAAATAATCAAGCCTTATGTATTATTTTCTTTTGTTGTCAAGGTCCATGAAACAGTTATTGTTGTTTATAAATAAATCTTTTATTTACATTGCAATGTATTTATGTGGTTGTATGTATAAACAACATATCCCCTACAATACCGACAATCAAGGAATCGTATTCCTTGAAAAGCAAACTACCCCCCAAGATTTTTTTTCTATTTTTATGATCTCTTGCGATGTCCACGAAATTCCTAAGTACCCGTTTCTTCCAAGGAAACGAAGTACAAGGCGCAAATTATAACTCTGTACGAATACCCAAAGTACCACTATAAATTCTTAATAGGGTACCTAAGGGTATTTCTGTATATTCTAAAATTATTGTACCTTAATTCGAATATTGCGTTTTCTTGAAAACTAAATCGAATTTTTGGTAGATCATTCTATCTTTATAGATAGATTCTTGAAAATGTTTAAAGTACCAAATGAAATCCACGGAATGGATTCCTAGTGTGCTTCAAATACATGTACACAAAAAACAAAACAAATTAACAAAATAAAGATCTAGATAAACAATTTTGTGGTTGTGTGACAAAAAAAAGATATGCATTTTGCGTTTTCTTTTATGCATTTTTGTGTTTTTGTATACTCTGGATATTCGTTATCCAAATCCTCATAGAATCTTTCTTATATTCATATGAAGGATTCGTAGTAGGATATTCAAAAAGGTACTATCTTAAATCCTTTATGGACTTCTACGTTGTAGTTAAGTCCCTTGGATTATAAAGTACTATTCCAAAGTTTAAGGACAACATGTGTTGATATAGTTGAAGAGATTGGTTCGACAATCTAGTTAAAGACATCCTACGTCGATGTAGTTAAATATTCCTCTTGGGTAGTTTAGTTGAAGAGATTGGTTCAACAATCTAGTTAAAGACATCCTACGTCGATGTAGTTAAATATTCCTCTTGGGTAGTTTAGTTGAAGAGATTGGTTCGACAATCTAGTTAAAGACATCCTACGTCGATGTAGTTAAATATTTCTCTTGGGTAGTTTAGTTGAAGAGATTGGTTCGACAATCTAGTTAAAGACATCCTACGTTGATGTAGTTAAATATTTCTCTTGGGTAGTTTAGTTGAAGAGATTGGTTCGACAATCTAGTTAAAGACATCCTACGTTGATGTAGTTAAATATTTCTCTTGGGTACTTTAGCTGAAGAGATTGTTCGTTGATCTAATCCTTTGGTGACCTAGTTAAAGAGACTCTATTGCAGTCAAGTTAAATCACCACAGGATTATTCGTTTGGTTTTTTTTCCCATACGCATTATGAAATGAACTGTGCGGACTGTGCAAGGAAGTACGTAATTATGGAGGCCTACATAATTATGGAATTCAGTGCACAGAAACCACAGGAAGTTTTGTCATGTGTAAAGACCAATAGTGACAAGAGTAATGATACGGGAGAAGTCTTGGACTTTGACCGATGTCATTTTATCTTACACTTCCCAATCGTGAATTCAAGTTTCCTATGATAAGTCTTCATGGGAAACGTTCTCCTATCCATAGTTTGAAACTCCATGTTTTGCTGCTACAAGGACTTCACTTTGAGGGATTGACAATTTCGCTAAGAACCTTATCATGGCCCAGAGTTCTACTTAGGGTTCAAGGGGTTCATTCAAAGCGAAAACATCACCGTCGTCCTCACAAGTTTCTCCTAAAATTAAATTTCGGGACGAAATTTCCTAAAGTAGGGGAGACTGTGACACCTGTGTCACTTCAACCATCAAACAAATGCCAAACCAATGAAATATTGTATTTCATACTTGGGATTTGTAAAAATATGTGTATCGTTTGCACATATCAACTCTTGTTCGATTTCAAGCTTTAAATCGCTTTCTGGAGGGTTATACGCGCTCTGATGCATAGATATAACCAGTTTAATGCAACAAACACTCCGGAATAGTGAAATAGGCTTAACATACCTTAAATAACCTTTACATAACTTAGAAATAAGTTTTGAAGGCTTTGGTATGGCAAAATCGAGTTAAATCGCTTACAGGGACTAAAGTTGACAAACTGCGAAAGTATGCCAATTTGAACTGTAACAGACATTCCAGAACATGACCATAAGTTAAACATACCATAAATACCCTTTACATAACTTAGAAATAGGCTTTGATGGGTTCGGTGTGCTAAAATAGACTTTTGGCTCATTCAGGGACTAAAAGCGTCAAAAAGTGCACAAGTTTGCATTTTCGCGCATAACTTACGTTTTGAATACCTCCGGACATCCAAAAGCTTATGTAAGCACTAAAACATTTTATTTTAGTGTTTGGCATAAGAAAAATCCATTCGTCGCGTCATTTGGATCGTTTTTCGCGCTTATGCGCATTCCGTCGTAATTAACCGAACAACGCAATCGTACGGCCAAACGAACCGACATCCGAGATATTTTTTAGCACATTTTAAGTTCCCTATACTTTAACATCATTGTGGAGCTTGAAATTGGGTTTGACGGGTGTTAGAAGTGCCAAAACACGACGATACGTGCACAGGGGCCTGTTCTGCCATTTTTGAAAGATAATGGTCTGCAAGGTCCTTAGGGACCTCAACACTGATAATGTTGAGCTCCGTAAGCAGGGGTCAGATATGCAGAAACTCGTTTAATCTGTTGTTAACAGCCTTTAACCCCTCCAAAGGCCAAGGCCAAGTGTCAAACTCTTGTGGTGGGAGCAATATGAGTTACCACAACATTCCGACAAGTGTACGGCTTAGATCGTGCCCCCTTTTCCAAGAAACGATCCTAACGGTGAACCAAAAACTATAAATACCCACCTCCACCCTTCACTTTTCCTCACAAGAATCTGATCTAATGTGCTCTAAGTTGAAACCTTTGTTTTATACCTAAGCTATTTTGATCTAGATTAGCATTCGGGGACCCTTTGTAAGTGTTCCTTCGTTCTTTTATTGTTTTTCGAGTCTGAAAGTCAAACTTTGTTTGACTTTCTGCATTGACCAGTTTATGGTCAATGCGAAGTTCGTTTGAACTTCGCAACGTGATTGTAATCACGATGGTTATAGTCCTTTGTGACTATGTCTACTGATTACCACGTTGTCTAGGGTCGAAAGGGTAAGCGATCTAATAAATCGCTTATACCTTCGAACCCGACCCATTTGGTCGATCTTTAGGATCCGACCAAATACATTAGGTGACCATAGCATATAGGGAATAACCTTCCGAGGTTATACCTGATGGTCGCTTCGTTTAAGTAGTTGTAAGATAGGTAGTTTTTATGCCTTAGGTAAATTACCAAAATGCCCCTTTGATGCCAAAATTCATTTTAAACGTATGTAACATAACTTTTGACATCTAAACTGATTTGACAACAATATTAGACATGTTAAGGCATATGTTACTTGTCATAGGACTAGTTAGGCGGTCCAAACGCGTTTTACGCGAACGACGCGTCAAAGTAGCACAAGCTACCTAAACGGGCCGTAACGGGTCGTAAGCACTTAGGCTAGGTTTCATTTAGTATGTAGGCTTTGTTAAACCATACTACATGAGTTCCCATACTCATTTGGTTTACGAGCCCTCATTCTATCCGATCCTCCGATATAGGTCCGGTTTATTAACATAGTTACCTATATTAGGTGCCGTTTGATCCGCGATCTCTAGCATTGTTTGGTTGTTACTCAAGGACTACTAAGCAATCTCAAGTGAGTACATAGACCCCTCTTTTACTGTTTTCCAAACATTTTGGGGTGGAACACATGTGCCTACTTGTTACTTTCGTGCTTTCCATGTTTTCAAATCATATACGTGCTATGTTCATTAGTACACTATTAGTACATTGTTTTACATTACATTTTATGCTATGTATGCCCATTGTGTGCGTACTTAGTACATCATTTTACATTACATTTTATGCTATGTATGCCCATTATGTGCGTACTTAGTACATCATTTTACATTACATTTCCTGCTATGTATGTCCATTGTGTGCATACTTAGTACATTGTCTTACATTACATTACATGCTATGTATGCCCATTGTGTGCGTACTTAGTACATTGTTTTCCATTACACTTAATGCTATGTATGTTTTTTGTTGCATACTTAGTACATTTATTATTCATCACATGCTTACATTTTGGATACACACTACATGATTTACATTAGACATAAACATTTTACTTTGGTAGTTTGGTTTGAGTAAGTGATTTAAGTAACGAGGCATGTGTAATATGATACAAGCATGGTGGATACGCCGCTGGTACTTCCTATATATAAGTGTTTGTATGGTATTACATAACGTAGCGTTATTTGAATCATTTCAATTTGAGACATATAACATTTTATACAAATAACATACTTTTCACAAGACATTGTTTTACAAACAACTTATCTTCTACAAACTCATTTTTTACATGGTTATTCATTTAACCATACATTATTCTCTTATTTATACATATCATCTGAACTTATTGTTTTTCAAACGATTTACAAAACAAAACAATCTACAAGGTTCATGACTAAACCTTACTAAACATTTTCTTAAACTTACAAGTCATGAATCCTATTTTCACAAAACCTATGTATCTCACAGGCATTTTTATGCTGACGTACCTATTTTCACATGTGTTTTCAGGAGATGATGCATAGGACTTATCAAGACATACTTAGGCGGACCTGTGCCTTAGTGACTTAAAACAAGACAAGAACTAGTTAATTTATGTTATGTACTCTTTGTTTCTTGTTAAAACAATGTAACTCTCTTATTTGATTAATAAAATGAAACTTTATTTGTCACACCCCGACCGCGTAAAACAACAAATCGCGGCGGAAACGTCGGGGCGTGTCGTAACAGAATTAATTGTCTCATAACCATGGCATACAAAGTTTTATTTATTTATTAAACAAGAGTGTTACATTGTCTTAAACAGGAATTTAACGAGTTCAGAACATAATTAATCATAGTCTATCTTCTTTTAAAGTCTCTAAGGCACAGGTCCGCCCTAGTATCATGATCAACATCCTACGGAAAAGCTCCTGAAAACACATGTGAAAATAGGTACGTCAGCATAAAAATGCCTGTGAGATACATAGGTTTGTAAAAATAGGATTCATGACTTATGTTTAAGAAAATGTTTAGTCATGAACCTTGTAATTTGCTTTGTCTTGTAAATCATTTGAAAACAATAAGATCAGATGATATGTATAAGTAAATGTCAGGTTAAATAAATGACCATGTAAAAATGTGTTTGTATAAGATAAGTTGTTTGTAAATCAATGTCTTGTGAAAAATATGTTATTTATATAAAATGTTCTATGTCTCAATATTGAAATGATTCAAATAACGTTACGACATGTAATACCACACGAACACTTATATATAGGAAGTACCAGCGGCGTATCCACCATGCTTGTATCATATTACACATGCATCGTTACTTAATCACTTAATCAAACCAAACCAACCAATGTAAGAAGTCTATGTTTAAACCAATTGTCAAATGTATTGAATAATATGTCAAAGTGTTTATGTCAAGATGTAAATCATGTCAAAATGTCTATGTCAAATGTCCATGTCAAATGTCTATGTCAAATATCCATGTCAAATGTCTATGTCAAATATCCATGTCAAATGTCTATGTCAAAATGTCATGTATGGCAAGTGAAATGTCTCAACTAAACCATATGCACAAAAACAAAGTATTGAAGTAAAACTTGGTTCAAATCAAAGCTATGTTTTGTGTAAATGCATGCAACTATTTAATATGAACATCTATGCGGTATTGTAAAAATGCATACATCCAAGCCTTGTGACTGTGGTGATAAACCCTTTAAACAAATTAAAGGTCTATCTGTCTTATATCATCGAATTCGGTCATTCCTTTCTGTCCCCTTTCCCTGGGATGTCCGGAACGGGAGTTGTCAATTCCTATGGTACCACTACCTACTAACGAACGGCGTAGCTAGTGTTGATGAATGTATTGTCCCATGTAAACAAACCAAATGTCATACCAAAATGTAAACATGTGAAAAACAATGCACTAAGTATGTAATCAAATGAACATACATAGCGTGAAATGTCATGTAAAACAATGTACTAAGTAATGCACAAAATTGGGCACACCTAGCATGAAATGTCATAAAATCATGTACTATAATGTACTAACGAACATAGCAGTATATGATGTGAAAACAGGAAAGCATGAAAGTAACAAGTAGGCACATGTGTTTCACCCCAAAACAGTTTGGAAAACAGTAAAAGAGGGGTCTATGTACTCACTTGAGATTGCTCAGATGTCTAAAGATAATCACCAAGTAATGCTAGAGATCTCAGAATCAAACGGCACCTAATATAGGTAACTATGTTAATAACCGGACCTTAATCGGATGATTGGATAGAATGAGGTTTCGTAAACCAAACGAGTGTAGAGACTCGTGTCATTTGGTTTAACAAAGCCTACATACTAAATGAAACCTATCCTAAGTGCTTGTGACCCATTACGACCCGTTTAGGTAGCTTATGCTACTTTAACGCGTCGTTCGCGTGAAACGCGTTCGGACCGCCTAACTAGTCCTATGACAAGTAATATATGCCTTAACATGTCTAATATGGTTGTCAAATCAGTTTAGATGTCAAAAGTTATGTTACATATGTTTAAAATGAATTTTGGCATCAAAGGGGTATTTTGGTAATTTACCTAAGGCATATAAACTACCTATCATACAACTACTTAAACGAAGCGACCATAAGGTATAACCTCGTAAGGTTATTCCCTATATACTATGGTCACCTAATGTATTTGGTCGGATCCTAATGATCGACCAAACTGGGTCGGGTTCGAGGTATAAGCGATTTATTAGATCGCTTACCCTACGACCCTAGACAACGTGGTAATCAGTAGGCATAGTCCCAAGGGACTATGACCATCGTGATTACAATCACGTTGCGAAGTTCAACCGAACTTCGCATTGACCATTACTGGTCAACGCTGAAAGTCAAACAAAGTTTGACTTTCTGACTCAAAAAGCAGTAAAAAATAAGGAAAAGAACGAAAGAATACTTACGAAGGGTCCCCGAATGCTAAACTCGATTCGAAAATCTCAGGTATGAAACTAATGTTTCAACTTAGAGTTTCTCAAATCAAATTTCTAGTGATTATGAACAATGGGGGGTGGGGTATTTATAGTTTTCGGGTAACCGTTAGGATCGTTTCTTGGAAAAGGGGAAAAGATCTAGTCCGTACACTTGTCACAATGTTGTGGAAGCTAAATATGATCCTTATCTAGTGACTAAGCAACTTAAAACATGTGGTTAAGGATCAATTAGTTGCAACTTGTATTTAGAAACATTGAATCTGCCCAGATAGTCAGTCGCGTAGCGCGACGGGTAAGCCCTATGGGCTCGCGCTACGCTAGCACTCCCCCTGAATCAGAAAGTTTCAAAATTGGCAGCAATGGTCCCTGCACGTGTTTAAGCCCTTTTTCGATGCGTTTGAACCCCGTTAACCTCATTTCAAGGCTCTAAAATGAAGTTAAAGTATAGAGAACTCAAAACATACTCAAAAATATGCCGGATGATGGTTCGTTTGGTCGTACGAACGCGATGTTCGCTTAATTACGACGGAATGCGCATAAGCGCGAAAAACGATCCAAATGACGCGACGAAGGGATTTTTCTTAAGGCGAACACTAAAATATAATGTAGTCATGCTTACATAAATTTTTGGATGTCCATATGTATTCAGAACGTAAGTTATGCGCGAAAATGCAAACTTGTGCACTTTTTGACACTTTTAGTCCCTGAATGACTCAAAAGTTTATTTTAGCACACCGAACCCCTCAAAGCCTATTTCTAAGCTATGTAAAGGATATTTAAGGTGTGTTTAACTTATGGCCATGTTCCGGAATGTTCGTTACAGTTCAAATTGACATACTTTCGCGGTTTGTCATATTTAGTCCCTGTAAGCGAATTAACTTGTTTTTGCCATACCAAAGCCTTCAAAAACTTATTTCTAAGTTATGTAAGGGTTATTTAAGGTATGTTAAGTATATGTTGATGTTCCGGAGTATTTGTCGCGTTAAACTGAGTACGTTTTCGCACCAGTTTGCGTATAACTCTCCAGAAATTGATATAGAGTTTGGAATTGGATAAAAGTCGAAACATGAAAAATGTAAAACATAACAAAACAAACATTGTGATCAAATAACATTGTTTTATTGATAACGGAACTGTTCATAGTGATTACAAGCACAGTTGTTACAGTCTCCCCTACTTGTGGAAATTTCGTCCCGAAATTTATTTAGAGGAAACTCGTGGAAAAAGATGTGGATATTTCGCCTTCATTTGATCTTCGCGTTCCCAAGTAAACTCAGGTCCACGTTTAGCTTCCTAGCGAACTTTGACCAAAGGAATGCGCTTGCGTTTAAGCCACTTGACTTCACGTTCCATGATTTCCACTGGTTTCTCAACAAATTTCAGTGTTGTGCCAACACGAATTTCGTCAAGCGGTATGGAGAAATTCTCATCAGCTGTACACTTCTTGAGATTGGACACGTGAAAAGTTGGATGAACATTTCCCAGTTCAGGAGGTAACTCAAGTCTGTAGGCTACCTTTCCGATTCTTTCGACGATCTTGAATGGTCCAACGTATCTAGGTGCAAGTTTTCCTTTCTTTCCAAATCTGATCACACCTTTCCAAGGTGAGACCTTAAGTAATACTCGATCACCGACTTGAAATTCCAAGGCTTTGCGTTTTGGGTCCGCGTAAATCTTCTGACGGCTTCTAGCTGCCTGAAGGTTATCACGAACTTTCTTGACCTTGTCAGTTGTCTCTAAAATGAGGGCAGGTCCAGTAAGTTGAGCCTCGCCAATCTCATTCCAGCAGACTGGTGAACGACATTTTCGACCATAGAGAGCTTCGAAAGGAGCCATTTTGATGCTAGTGTGATAACTGTTGTTGTAGGAGAATTCAATCAATTTAAGATGTGAATCCCAGCTACCACCAAAATCGATCACACAAGCTCTAAGCATATCCTCCAGAGTCTGGATTGTTCTCTCAGATTGACCATCCGTTTGCGGATGATAAGCTGTGCTCAGATTAAGTTGGGTCCCCATAGCAGATTGCATGGTTCTCCAAAAATGAGAAGTGAAACGAGCATCTCTGTCAGAAATGATGTTCAAAGGAACACCATGTCGAGCTACAATTTCATCTACATAGATTTGAGCAAGTCTGTCAGTAGGAAAATCCTCGCGGATTGGCAAGAAATGCGCTGACTTTGTAAGACGATCAACGACTACCCAGATGGCATCATGACCCTTCTTAGTGCGTGGAAGTTTGGTAACAAGATCCATAGTAATGTTTTCCCATTTCCAAACTGGGATCTCCGGTTGCACCAATAAACCAGAAGGACGTTGATGTTCAGCCTTAACCTTAAGACAAGTAAGGCATTTTGACACGTATAAGGCAATGTCTTTCTTCATACCAGGCCACCAATAGTGAATACGAAGATCCTTATACATCTTATCTAAGCCCGGATGAATAGAATAACGAGACTTATGGGCTTCATCCATAAGCAAGGTACGAAGATCATCCTGGCTTGGGACCCACAAACAGTCCATGAAGTAATATGATCCATTGTCCTTCAGTTCCAGAGCAGGTGTTATGTGATAGGGAAATTCCTTATCCATTAAACCTTGTGAAACACAAGATTGTTGAGCCTGAGAAATGCGGGCTTGAATATCAGATCGAGCTTGAATAACAGACTGAACACGTACACAATGAAGCTTAGTACGTTCCTTGCGACTCAATGCATCAGCTACGACATTCGCCTTACCAGGATGGTAGCGAATTTCGCAATCATAGTCGTTTAGAAGCTCAACCCAACGTCGCTGTCTCATGTTGAGTTCTTTCTGGTTGAAGATATGCTGAAGACTTTTGTGGTCAGTGAAAACCACACATTTTGTACCGTACAAATAATGTCTCCAGATCTTGAGAGCAAAGACAACTGCACCCAACTCAAGATCATGAGTGGTGTAGTTCTTCTCATGAATCTTCAACTGCCTCGATGCATAAGCTATGACTTTGTTCCTTTGCATAAGAACACAGCCAAGACCCAATTTCGATGCATCACAATACACAACAAAATCATCATCACCCTCAGGCAATGATAGAACAGGCGCATCGCAAAGCTTCTGCTTCAGGTGTTGAAAAGCTTCCTCTTGTTTGAATCCCCAGTAAAAGGGCATTTTCTTCTGAGTTAGAGCAGTTAGAGGAACTGCAATCTTAGAGAAGTTTTCAATGAAGCGGCGATAATAACCCGCTAGACCAAGAAAAGAACGAACTTCAGTAGGAGTAGTAGGCGCATCCCAATCCTTAATCGCACTGATCTTGGAGGGATCTACATGAATACCTTGTTTGTTGATAATATGCCCCAAAAATTGAACTTCTTTAAGCCAAAATTCGCACTTGGAGAATTTGGCGAAAAGTTGCTCTTTCTTCAGGAGTTCCAGAGTAAGACGAAGATGCTGCTCGTGGTCAGCTTGCGTCTTAGAATATATCAAGATGTCATCAATAAAAACAATGACGAACTGATCCAAATAAGGTTTGCAGACCCTATTCATTAAGTCCATGAAAACAGCAGGAGCATTGGTCAAACCGAATGGCATGACTGTGAATTCATAATGCCCATAACGAGTACGGAACGCTGTCTTCGGAATGTCTTCTTCTTGCACCCGAAGTTGATGATATCCAGATCGCAGATCAATCTTCGAAAAATAAGAAGCGCCTTGTAACTGATCAAAGAGATCATCGATGCGAGGTAGGGGATATCGATTCTTGATGGTAAGCTTGTTAAGCTCACGATAATCGATACACATTCTAAAGGATCCATCCTTCTTCTTGACAAAGAGAACGGGAGCACCCCAAGGTGAAAAGCTGGGACGGATAAAGCCTTTGTCAGAGAGTTCCTGAAGCTGTTTGGACAACTCTTGCATCTCAGATGGTGCAAGACGATATGGAGCTCTGGCAATGGGATTCGCACCAGGTACGAGATCAATGCGGAACTCGACTTGGCGTGCTGGAGGTAGACCAGGTAAATCTTCAGGGAACACTTCAGAATAATCCCGAACGACAGGAATATCTGAAATAGACTTACCCTTGCATTTATCTTCTGTAACATGTGCTAAGAAAGCCACATAGTTCTTCCGTAGATACTTCCGAGCTTTAAAACAAGACATGAGTTTGAGACCACCGATAGGCTTCTCACCTTGAACCTGCAGGATCTCGCCTGTCGAAAGCGGCACACGAACAATCTTCTCAGAACAAACTATCTCTGCGTGATGCTTGGATAACCAATCCATTCCCACAATAACGTCGAAGCTTCCAAGTTGCATAGGCGTGAGGTCGATAGGAAAAAGATGGTTGTTAAGATTCAACTGGCAGTTGCGTAGAACAGAATCAAGAATAATGGGTTCACCACTAGCAACTTCTACTGTCAAAGGTTTTCCTAGTTTCGTTCTAGACACTCGAAGCATAGGCTCAAAAGACAAAGACACGAAACTCTTATCGGCACCGGAATCGAAAAGAACAGATGCAGGCTGATTATTAATAAAGAACGTACCGTTCACCACATTATCGTCAGCCTGTGCCTCTTGGGCATTCATGTTAAAAACTCGGCCTCGAGCCGGAGCCTGATTCTGGTTCTGGTTCTGGTTCGCCAGTCTTGGGCACCGATTCCTATAGTGGGTCAGATCCCCACAATTGTAACAAGCACCAGGTGGGTATTGTGGTCGTGCAGCTTGACCCTGTTGCGGAGCCGGAGGCTGAGCAACTTGTTGAGCCGGGTTCGGAACCGCGGGATTCTGAGCAGACCGACAAACATTGGCAAGATGGCCTGATTTCCCACAGTTAGTACAGAAACGGCATGGAAGTTGCGGCTGGTGGTGACTGTTGCATCTATTGCACAAAGGTGCATTCCCTGAATAAGGTTTCTTTGCTGGAGGCTGTGCGGGTTGGTTGGGAGCTGCCTGGTTAGCTTGGGCAGTGATAGCAAAATTTTGGGAAGCCTTACGCTTCTTTGCCCTCTTTGAAGAACCAGAGTTCTTTCCATTCCCGTTTTGACCTTTCTTGCTATCCACCTTGTCAGCCGATTGTTCCTTGCCCTTGTCACCCTTCCGGTGTAACTTGTTCTTCCGGATCTGCGACTCAGTCAATGTTGCAGATAACTCGATTGCCTGACGAAGTGTGGCAGGGTTACTACCAGTAAGAATGTCTTGTACCGAGTCAGGTAGGCCATCGATGTATCTCTCGATAGCCTTGTCGAGTGGGGTGACCATTGTTGGGCAAAGTAGACTCAACTCTTCAAACCGATCAGTATATGCCCTGTGCTCACCACTATCTTGCTTCAAAACATCAAACTCTTTCTCCAACGCTCGCTGCTCATGGCGAGGACAGAATTCCCTCATCATAAGGGCTCTAAGTTCAACCCAGGTCTGTGCGAGAGCAACTTCTGTGTCACACCCCCAAAATCCACCCGCGGAGTACCACCGCTTGGAGGCGTGACATGACCAGGATCAAGCCACCAATCATATTGAACATAAGTAAAATAGTAAAAGTCATACAACAATACGATAGGTGTTTCCATAACCAAATATAAACAAGTGTGCAGCGGAAGCATTTAATGTAAACCCAACATAAGTTATAAGTTCAAATATCGTCTACGATCCGTATCCCACAACGACCTGCTCCTTCCTGTGCAAGCTCCATATGTACCTAAGGTCCTGCAAGGCATGTAACAGAGAATCAACAACTAGTTGAGCGAGTTCACAGTAAATAAGTTCGTAATTGTAAGTTTGTTTCGTAACATGTGGCGCTACTAGGCCGATCATATGTTCTATTAGTGGGGGCTTCCCATGTTGCATATACACTAGACTATTTGTAACCATAAGTGTTCTTCACAACCGAGAACAGTAGTACGTACATAGTTTACGTAGGCTTTACGTAAGTGTCCTTCACAACCGAGGACAGTATTGAGTATAAGTTCACGTAGGTTTTACGTGAGTATCCTTCACAACCGAGGATAGTATTGAGTATAAGTTCACGTAGGTTTTACGTGAGTATCCTTCACAACCGAGGATAGTATTGAGTATAAGTTCGATAGTATTGAGTATAAGTTCACGTAGGTTTTACGTGAGTATCCTTCACAACCGAGGATAGTATTGAGTATAAGTTCACGTAGGTTTTACGTGAGTATCCTTCACAACCGAGGATAGCGAGTAGCATAAGTATACGTAGGTTTTACGTATGTGTCCTTCACAACCGAGGACAATGGTATGGTAGTCTAGTATCAGTGTATGTACGAATCTATTCAACCTTATTCCTTCCATCCCATTCCCCAAACCCTGGGAATCCCATGCCTTAGTAAGGGTGTGAACTCACCTTGTTTTGCTCGGTATGCTAAGTGTATGCTCACAAGTAATCAATCGCGTCCTAAAGTAGGCACGTATGTGAAATCAGTTTGAGTTCAAGTCGTTCACGTATAAGCATGCAACACGTAATCACAGTCATGTACAATATGGTTACACTTAACAGCAGTCAAATATTCCAGTTAACACTTAACAGAATTAACTCAAGTTACTGCACAGATCAGCTATTCGGCGAAACACGCATGTTGGCGAAACACAGATAATGACGAAACACATATAATGGCGAAACACATTCTGTTTCGTCGAGGTGTCCCCTGGCGAAACAGAACTTCTGATTCGTCGACTACACTTGGCGAAACACATTCTGTTTCGCCGAGAGTTCTGTTTCGTCGAACAGTTCAGTTTCGCAGACATCAGTTACAGCAGAGCGAAAAACACATAAACCCTAACAGCCGTAAAACAGCAATTCCTCATCATACAGAAATCGTTCAACACAGAAATCATTCAATCCTCGCTCAATATAATGAGTCTTATGTTACCAACCATTAATCTATGCATCACAACTGAAACATCAATGAACCAGGGATCATATCATCATCTTCATCAATAAAATCATCACAAAACAACACTCATAAAATCCATACTCTATGCATACCCGCTAACATGCATAATCATTGAGAGGTTCATGAAACCCTAAGTATTCATCATACACATACACTCCTATAATCCAGAAATCAAGCATAAACACAACATGTATAAAGAAATCAAGGGACAAAGAAACCGATTTAGACAAGCACGCACTAACCGAGATATTCGGGATGAACAAGGGAGGATTCGAGAGAGAAAGATGATGGTTGATGATGGGTATCGCCTTTTCAAAAGAGAGAGTTCTAGGGTTTCTATTTTTGATAAAAGTGTGAAACAGGAAGTCGGTTTCACTTAATATCCACGAATTACCGTTCTGGGCCCATAATGGGCTTTGCGAATCAATGGGCCGACGAAACACATCAGTTTCGTCGTGAGGTGATATGGCGAAACACACTGTTTCGTCGAGTTGCTTGATGGCGAAACACACCAGTTTCGTCGGAATGTATATGGCGAAACAGTCTGTTTCATCAGGTCCTTCCATGTTTTAAACAGTTTAAGTTTTCAACAGGTGTTTCATGATATACAGCCAAACACAAAATCATGCAACCACAATTGTTCATTATAAATTAACGTATACAGTTACAAGTTAAACAAGTCAAACAACTAGACCGTCAAAGTCAACGTGCAATAAATGCGAATAAAGAATGTCGGAAACTCGAGTTGTCACATTATCCCCAACTTGAAAGAAATTTCGTCCCGAAATTTAGCATGCGGTTACTGAGGAAGCTAGGTAAGTTATCGTTTACTAGTTTCCCTGGGGTGTCACATCATTCCCCCGTTGAGTTGGAATTTCATTCCGAAATTCCGTAGTAGCTTCAGCCTCAGTAGTAGTTGCATTATTTTCGAACAACTGGGGATATTTGAGTTCCATTTGATCTTCGCGCTCCCAGGTGAACTCTGGGCCGCGACGGGAGTTCCAACGAACTCGTACAAGAGGTATTCTAGTGTTCTTGAGGACCTTAACATCCCGGTCCGTGATTTCAACTGGTTCTTCGACGAAATGCAACCGTTCGTCGATAGTGAGCTCCTTCAAAGGAACTACGTGGGTCTCATCTGACAGAAACTTCTTCAGATTCGACACGTGAAAGACGTTGTGAACTGCACTGAGTTCAGCTGGTAAGTTCAGTCTGTAGGCCACTTTGCCTATTTTCTCAATAACTTCGAAAGGTCTAACGTATCGTGGATTGAGTTTGCCGCGTTTGCCAAAACGAACCACACCCTTCCAGGGTGAAACTTTAAGTAGCGCTCGATCCCCAACCTGGAATTCGAGTAGTTTCCTGTCTTTATCAGCGTATACTTTCTGACGGTCACGAGCTGCCGCCATGCGTTGTCGTATTTGAGCAATCTTTTCAGTAGTATCAACTACCATTTCTGGACCTGTGATTTGACTTTCCCCCACCTCTGCCCAACAGAGAGGTGACCGGCACCTACGCCCGTACAATGCCTCGAATGGTGCAGCTTTAATGCTGGTGTGGTAGTTGTTGTTATACGAAAATTCCACGAGTGGCAGATGTTTCTCCCAACCATTGCCAAAGTCAATTACGCACGCCCGAAGCATGTCTTCTAGAGTTTGAATAGTGCGCTCAGACTGCCCATCTGTCTGAGGGTGATAAGCTGTGCTCATGTCTAAACGAGAGCCAAAAGATTTGTGCATTGCTTGCCACAGTTCTGAAGTAAAACGTGCGTCACGATCAGAGATGATGGAGGTGGGCACTCCGTGCCTCGAGACCACTTCTTTTAAGTAAATGTCTGCCAAGGTAGAGAACTTGTCTGTTTCTTTGATTGCTAAGAAGTGAGCAGACTTTGTGAGTCGATCTACGATCACCCAAATAGTATCATTTCCGCGCTGAGATCTAGGTAGGCCAGTAACAAAATCCATGGAAATTTGCTCCCATTTCCATTGTGGTATTTCAGGTTGTTGGAGTGGTCCTGACGGTTTCTGATATTCTGCCTTGACTCTCGCACAAGTCAAGCATTTGCTAACGTATGTGGCTATGTGGGCCTTCATGCTAGGCCACCAATATGTAGTTCTGAGGTCGTGGTACATCTTATCCGAACCAGGATGTACTGAGTAGCGAGACTTATGAGCTTCATCCATTACTAGCTCGCGTAGGTTGCCGTACAGTGGGACCCAAATGCGTCCTGTGACGTAGTAAGCACCATCTTCCTTCTGTTCTAAGCGTTGCCTTGAGCCGCATAGGGCTTCAGCCCTGACGTTGTCTGGTTTCAATGCTTCTATCTCTGATCCCGTCATCTTCATGTTAAAGAACTCCACTTCCAACTTGTGGATGGCATCATAACTACTGTATTCACGTTTGATCAGTTCCTTAAAATCATTCCATGGGGTGGCATTAGCAGCCGCCAGCCCCAGTATCGTAACTTGCGCGCTCCACCAAGTTTGCGCAGTACCTTCGAGAATATCAGTGGCATATTTCACCTTACGAGCCTCAGGTCATTCGCACATTTGAAGGCCGATTCGAGTGTCGCTGAAAGTAGTAGGACGACAGTCCATAAAAATCGTGTATGTGCACACAGGTGGCTGAGCGTGTTGACTTGTCGTGTGCGTAAGAGTAATCAAAATTAAGCACAAGTGTTGAGTTACGAGAGTAGGATCTAAGGATCCTAGAGTAAGTGGTGATGGCAGGTTACACCTCCTGCCTGGGCAGCTGCGAGTGCTGCAGTAACTTGTTCAGTGATCGAAGCCGCCAACTGGGCTTGAGTTAGGTTAACGCGTCCACACATGATCTTGACATCAAGGAGAACATGTGTGTGAGAGGTTCGCGAATAGTGCGAAGAGAGTGAGCACACAAGTATCCTCATGCAATAACAAATAGTGAGCAATGTAATCTAAGCATACCACGAGCAAAGTTCTATGTAGTTCTAGCAAGTAGTAAGGTAACATGAATAGTAGTACCTATGATGTTGAGTCTTGCACGTGGAGCGAAGCGTCGTTGTGGATCGTTGAGAGCACTGTTCTGGTTATAGTCTGATTTTAATAAAAATGTTTTCCCCTTATTAAAACCGAGTTCTCTATAACCAATGGCTCTGATACCAATCTGTCACACCCCCAAAATCCACCCGCGGAGTACCACCGCTTGGAGGCGTGACATGACCAGGATCAAGCCACCAATCATATTGAACATAAGTAAAATAGTAAAAGTCATACAACAATACGATAGGTGTTTCCATAACCAAATATAAACAAGTGTGCAGCGGAAGCATTTAATGTAAACCCAACATAAGTTATAAGTTCAAATATCGTCTACGATCCGTATCCCACAACGACCTGCTCCTTCCTGTGCAAGCTCCATATGTACCTAAGGTCCTGCAAGGCATGTAACAGAGAATCAACAACTAGTTGAGCGAGTTCACAGTAAATAAGTTCGTAATTGTAAGTTTGTTTCGTAACATGTGGCGCTACTAGGCCGATCGTATGTTCTATTAGTGGGGGCTTCCCATGTTGCATATACACTAGACTATTTGTAACCATAAGTGTTCTTCACAACCGAGAACAGTAGTACGTACATAGTTTACGTAGGCTTTACGTAAGTGTCCTTCACAACCGAGGACAGTATTGAGTATAAGTTCACGTAGGTTTTACGTGAGTATCCTTCACAACCGAGGATAGTATTGAGTATAAGTTCGATAGTATTGAGTATAAGTTCACGTAGGTTTTACGTGAGTATCCTTCACAACCGAGGATAGTATTGAGTATAAGTTCACGTAGGTTTTACGTGAGTATCCTTCACAACCGAGGATAGCGAGTAGCATAAGTATACGTAGGTTTTACGTATGTGTCCTTCACAACCGAGGACAATGGTATGGTAGTCTAGTATCAGTGTATGTACGAATCTATTCAACCTTATTCCTTCCATCCCATTCCCCAAACCCTGGGAATCCCATGCCTTAGTAAGGGTGTGAACTCACCTTGTTTTGCTCGGTATGCTAAGTGTATGCTCACAAGTAATCAATCGCGTCCTAAAGTAGGCACGTATGTGAAATCAGTTTGAGTTCAAGTCGTTCACGTATAAGCATGCAACACGTAATCACAGTCATGTACAATATGGTTACACTTAACAGCAGTCAAATATTCCAGTTAACACTTAACAGAATTAACTCAAGTTACTGCACAGATCAGCTATTCGGCGAAACACGCATGTTGGCGAAACACAGATAATGACGAAACACATATAATGGCGAAACACATTCTGTTTCGTCGAGGTGTCCCCTGGCGAAACAGAACTTCTGATTCGTCGACTACTCTTGGCGAAACACATTCTGTTTTGCCGAGAGTTCTGTTTCGTCGAACAGTTCAGTTTCGCAGACATCAGTTACAGCAGAGCGAAAAACACATAAACCCTAACAGCCGTAAAACAGCAATTCCTCATCATACAGAAATCGTTCAACACAGAAATCATTCAATCCTCGCTCAATATAATGAGTCTTATGTTACCAACCATTAATCTATGCATCACAACCGAAACATCAATGAACCAGGGATCATATCATCATCTTCATCAATAAAATCATCACAAAACAACACTCATAAAATCCATACTCTATGCATACCCGCTAACATGCATAATCATTGAGAGGTTCATGAAACCCTAAGTATTCATCATACACATACACTCCTATAATCCAGAAATCAAGCATAAACACAACATGTATAAAGAAATCAAGGGACAAAGAAACCGATTTAGACAAGCACGCACTAACCGAGATATTCGGGATGAACAAGGGAGGATTCGAGAGAGAAAGATGATGGTTGATGATGGGTATCGCCTTTTCAAAAGAGAGAGTTCTAGGGTTTCTATTTTTGATAAAAGTGTGAAACAGGAAGTCGGTTTCACTTAATATCCACGAATTACCGTTCTGGGCCCATAACGGGCTTTGCGAATCAATGGGCCGACGAAACACATCAGTTTCGTCGTGAGGTGATATGGCGAAACACACTGTTTCGTCGAGTTGCTTGATGGCGAAACACACCAGTTTCGTCGGAATGTATATGGCGAAACAGTCTGTTTCGTCAGGTCCTTCCATGTTTTAAACAGTTTAAGTTTTCAACAGGTGTTTCATGATATACAGCCAAACACAAAATCATGCAACCACAATTGTTCATTATAAATTAACGTATACAGTTACAAGTTAAACAAGTCAAACAACTAGACCGTCAAAGTCAACGTGCAATAAATGCGAATAAAGAATGTCGGAAACTCGAGTTTTCACATTCTGCACCTCTGTCTCTCATAACCCCGTTCCACCATGTCAAAGCCCTCTTCTGAAATACGCTCGAAGCAAACTCGACTTTGCGATTATCCGGACACTGCACACGGCGAAAAGTATTCTCACTGCTCTCGAACCACTGAAGAAGCCCAGTCGCTCCCTCAGAACCACTAAACTTGAGTGGTTTAGCCAAATTAAAATCCTTGTATTTGCACGGACCATTGTTGTTGTTGTTGGCTTGTTGCCATTGAGCAAAGAGATTTGGGAATTGAGCAGCCATCTGCTGCGCAATAATTTCTGCCAGTTCGGCAGTAGCTATCTGGTTCTCGCGTCGAGGAGGCATTCTAAAAGAGGAAAACATGAAAAGAAACGAGTGAGATGATTGGATGAAAAGAATGAGATGAAACAAAATCAACAAGAGCAAAGATGGTGGTCATTCGTTCGTATCACAAAGCAAACAAATGACACACAGTGACTAATCAAAGTAAATGGGTCAAAATAATGTATTAGTGAAGACATGCTCGTCTATAAGTGAACACTCACTCCAAGAATTCCCAGGTAAGCACAACTGGTCTCGCGTCTGGTTGAGATGTATACGAAGTGCTTGCCTAGATAGAAAACCCAGAATACAGGCATTCACCCTTCCAGTTTGCACATGTTCACATTATTTAAAACCCACAACGTTTGACGGGATTTTGAAAATTTGAAGGCACAAGGCCAAAAACCAATACTGAAAAGGGTTCAAAACCATATAACAGAGGGTTCAAAACCTTACAATTGAGGGTTCAAAACCTTGTAAAAAATTTTTAAAAAACAGATGATTGTTTTTCAAAAATCGTTTCGGAAAAATTTTGGTTCCTTGTTTTGTTAATCACCTAAGGATAGGTGATGTACATGTTTTAAGATCTAAACACAAGATAACTTGTGTTAGGTTCCTAGAAAAGTTATAGTCTAGGTCAAAGCATTACTAATAACCTAATTCCCTATAACCATTGGCTCTGATACCAACTCTTCTGTCACACCCCGACCGCGTAAAACAACAAATCGCGGCGGAAACGTCGGGGCGTGTCGTAACAGAATTAATTGTCTCATAACCATGGCATACAAAGTTTTATTTATTTATTAAACAAGAGTGTTACATTGTCTTAAACAGGAATTTAACGAGTTCAGAACATAATTAATCATAGTCTATCTTCTTTTAAAGTCTCTAAGGCACAGGTCCGCCATAGTATCATGATCAACATCCTACGGAAAAGCTCCTGAAAACACATGTGAAAATAGGTACGTCAGCATAAAAATGCCTGTGAGATACATAGGTTTGTAAAAATAGGATTCATGACTTATGTTTAAGAAAATGTTTAGTCATGAACCTTGTAATTTTCTTTGTCTTGTAAATCATTTGAAAACAATAAGATCAGATGATATGTATAAGTAAATGTCAGGTTAAATAAATGACCATGTAAAAATGTGTTTGTATAAGATAAGTTGTTTGTAAATCAATGTCTTGTGAAAAATATGTTATTTATATAAAATGTTCTATGTCTCAATATTGAAATGATTCAAATAACGTTACGACATGTAATACCACACGAACACTTATATATAGGAAGTACCAGCGGCGTATCCACCATGCTTGTATCATATTACACATGCATCGTTACTTAATCACTTAATCAAACCAAACCAACCAATGTAAGAAGTCTATGTTTAAACCAATTGTCAAATGTATTGAATAATATGTCAAAGTGTTTATGTCAAGATGTAAATCATGTCAAAATGTCTATGTCAAATGTCCATGTCAAATGTCTATGTCAAATATCCATGTCAAATGTCTATGTCAAATATCCATGTCAAATGTCTATGTCAAAATGTCATGTATGGCAAGTGAAATGTCTCAACTAAACCATATGCACAAAAACAAAGTATTGAAGTAAAACTTGGTTCAAATCAAAGCTATGTTTTGTGTAAATGCATGCAACTATTTAATATGAACATCTATGCGGTATTGTAAAAATGCATACATCCAAGCCTTGTGACTGTGGTGATAAACCCTTTAAACAAATTAAAGGTCTATCTGTCTTATATCATCGAATTCGGTCATTCCTTTCTGTCCCCTTTCCCTGGGATGTCCGGAACGGGAGTTGTCAATTCCTATGGTACCACTACCTACTAACGAACGGCGTAGCTAGTGTTGATGAATGTATTGTCCCATGTAAACAAACCAAATGTCATACCAAAATGTAAACATGTGAAAAACAATGCACTAAGTATGTAATCAAATGAACATACATAGCGTGAAATGTCATGTAAAACAATGTACTAAGTAATGCACAAAATTGGGCACACCTAGCATGAAATGTCATAAAATCATGTACTATAATGTACTAACGAACATAGCAGTATATGATGTGAAAACAGGAAAGCATGAAAGTAACAAGTAGGCACATGTGTTTCACCCCAAAACAGTTTGGAAAACAGTAAAAGAGGGGTCTATGTACTCACTTGAGATTGCTCAGATGTCTAAAGATAATCACCAAGTAATGCTAGAGATCTCAGAATCAAACGGCACCTAATATAGGTAACTATGTTAATAACCGGACCTTAATCGGATGATTGGATAGAATGAGGTTTCGTAAACCAAACGAGTGTAGAGACTCGTGTCATTTGGTTTAACAAAGCCTACATACTAAATGAAACCTATCCTAAGTGCTTGTGACCCATTACGACCCGTTTAGGTAGCTTATGCTACTTTAACGCGTCGTTCGCGTGAAACGCGTTCGGACCGCCTAACTAGTCCTATGACAAGTAATATATGCCTTAACATGTCTAATATGGTTGTCAAATCAGTTTAGATGTCAAAAGTTATGTTACATATGTTTAAAATGAATTTTGGCATCAAAGGGGTATTTTGGTAATTTACCTAAGGCATATAAACTACCTATCATACAACTACTTAAACGAAGCGACCATAAGGTATAACCTCGTAAGGTTATTCCCTATATACTATGGTCACCTAATGTATTTGGTCGGATCCTAATGATCGACCAAACTGGGTCGGGTTCGAGGTATAAGCGATTTATTAGATCGCTTACCCTACGACCCTAGACAACGTGGTAATCAGTAGGCATAGTCCCAAGGGACTATGACCATCGTGATTACAATCACGTTGCGAAGTTCAACCGAACTTCGCATTGACCATTACTGGTCAACGCTGAAAGTCAAACAAAGTTTGACTTTCTGACTCGAAAAGCAGTAAAAAATAAGGAAAAGAACGAAAGAATACTTACGAAGGGTCCCCGAATGCTAAACTCGATTCGAAAATCTCAGGTATGAAACTAATGTTTCAACTTAGAGTTTCTCAAATCAAATTTCTAGTGATTATGAACAATGGGGGGTGGGGTATTTATAGTTTTCGGGTAACCGTTAGGATCGTTTCTTGGAAAAGGGGAAAAGATCTAGTCCGTACACTTGTCACAATGTTGTGGAAGCTAAATATGATCCTTATCTAGTGACTAAGCAACTTAAAACATGTGGTTAAGGATCAATTAGTTGCAACTTGTATTTAGAAACATTGAATCTGCCCAGATAGTCAGTCGCGTAGCGCGACGGGTAAGCCCTATGGGCTCGCGCTACGCTAGCACTCCCCCTGAATCAGAAAGTTTCAAAATTGGCAGCAATGGTCCCTGCACGTGTTTAAGCCCTTTTTCGATGCGTTTGAACCCCGTTAACCTCATTTCAAGGCTCTAAAATGAAGTGAAAGTATAGGGAACTCAAAACATACTCAAAAATATGCCGGATGATGGTTCGTTTGGTCGTACGAACGCGATGTTCGCTTAATTACGACGGAATGCGCATCCCTGCACGTGTTTAAGCCCTTTTTCGATGTTTACTAAAACAAATGTTTTTGGGTTAGGAATCATGGCTATGAGGTTTTATAAACTATAGCCCGCTTGATTTGAGTTGGTTAATTAAGTTGCAATATTATACTCTTTTCAAAACAAGGTTTTTAATAAAGTATTGCAACATTTAAACTAGCCATGAATCCGACACTCCTATAAAACCTATGTACTCGCCATCATTTCTTTGCTGACTTTGTTTTCACATATGTTTCAGGTGTTGATGCTTGATGATGATTACTAGGATGCATGAGTCACATAGGATCTGGATGAGGCCTTAGTGACATAATAACAACATTAGTCAATATGTAACTTGTTTGTTTGTGTTAAGACAATGTTGATGTTTAATATTATCAATAAAACGAAACAATTTTTGTATCCATGGTTATGAAACGATAATTCTGCCACGACACTCCCCGACATTTCCGCCGTGTTTTTGTTGTTTTAACGCGGTCGGGGTGTGACAGAAGAGTTGGTATCAGAGCCAATGGTTATAGGGAATTAGGTTATTAGTAATGCTTTGACCTAGACTATAACTTTTAGGACCCTAACGCAAATTTCTTTGCGTTTAGATTTTTAAAACAAAACTGTCACCTACCCTTAGGTGATAACCACAACAAGAACACAATTTTCGAATCCGCTTTGAAAACTAATCATCTGTTCTAGGATGATTGATTACTAGGTTTTGAACCCTTTGTTGTAAGGTTTTGAACCCTTTAAGTTTTCAAAATCACGTCAAAGTTTGGGTCTAAATAATGTGAACACGTGCAAACTGGAAGAGTGAATGCCTGTACCCTGAGTTTTCTGTCTAAGGCTAGAGTGTTCGTACAAATCCACATAATCGGACCAGTCACTCTTACCTGGGAACTCTTGGGGTGAGTGTTCACTTATAGGCGAGCATGTCTTTGGCGATACATTATATTGACCCATTTACTTTGATTAGTCACTGCGTGTCGTTTGTTTGTTCGAGGTAACGAACAAATGATCGCCTTCCTTGTGTTTTGTCGATACCTCTTTTGCTTTTCCTAATTATCAACCTCACTCATTTCTCATATCTCCTTGTTAGACCATGCCTCCTCGACGTGAAGCACAATCTTTTACTATTGAAGAAATCGCAGCCCTGGTCTCTCAGCAAGTGGCTGCTGTGCTTCCCGGTGTTGTGACCCAAGTCCACGAGATATACAACAACAACAATAATAACAACAACAATAATGCACAGTGTAGTTTCAAGAATTTCAATTCTGCTAAGCCTCTGAAGTTTTCTGGGTCGCAAGGAGCAACTGCGCTCCTGCAGTGGTTTGAGAGTATCGAGAGCACATTCAGGCATGTGCAGTGTCCGAATGCGCGTAAGGTTGAATTTGCATCAAGCGTGTTTGAGAAGCGAGCGCTTACCTGGTGGAATGGTATTATGCGTGATAGGGGTGCCGAAGTGGCATTGGCAAAAACATGGGAAGAGCTTCGGGCTCTCATGATGAAGGAGTTTTATCCCCATCACGAGGTTCGAGCTTTGGAACGAGAGTTTGACGATTTAAAGCAAGATGGGGCTGAGCACCGTGCGTACACGGATCATTTAGAGGAACTCAGTCTATTGTGTCCCACCATGGTTACCCCACCAGAGAAAGCAATCGAGAGATATATCGATGGTCTACCCGATTCTATGCTGGATATTGTGACCGGTGTTAATCCTACTACCCTTCGTCAAGCGATCGAGTTGTCTGCTACCCTGACTGAGACTCAAGTCAGGAAGGGTAAACTCACCCGCAAGGGTGATAAAAAGAAGGCGACTGATTCTGGGAAGGACAAGAAAAAGGGTAAGGGTAAAGAAGATGAGTCGTCGAAGAAATCGAGGAAGCGAAAGGGTGTCCAGAATTTTGCTGTTACGGCACAGACTAATCAGAACCCACCGGCTCAACCTCCTGCGAAGAAGGCGTATGCTGGTACCGCACCTCATTGTGCTCGCTGCAACGGTCATCATGTTGCGCAGTAAGCTTGTAAGCAGTGCACGACGTGTGGTAAACTTGGGCATTTGGCCATTGTTTGTCGTTTAGGACAAAATTAGGTTGCCCAGGTTCAAGCTCCGGTACAAGGGAATGTTGCGAGATTCCCACCGGGTTCATGTTTCAATTGTGGAGAGTTTGGTCACTTCCGCAACAAATGTCCGAGGCTGGCGAATGCAAACGCGAATGCTAATGCGAACCCGAATGCGAACGTCAACGCCAACGTGAATCCTGCTCGAGGGCGAGCGTACAATTTGAATGCAAACGAAGCGAGGGCTGACAACGAGGTGGTGAACGGTACGTTTCTTGTTAAGAATCGACCTGCATCTATTCTCTTTGATTCTGGTGCAGATAGAAGTTTTGTTTCTTTATCTTTTGAACCTTTGCTTGCGATACCTAGAACTAAATTGAGGAAACCCTTATCTGTCGAAGTTGCTACTGGTAAACCTCTCGTTCTGGATTCTGTTATTCGTGGTTCTCAGTTAAACCTTGATAACCATCTTTTTCCTATTGACCTCACGCCGATGCAACTTGGGAGCTTCGACATTATCATTGGATTGGATTGGTTAACCAAACACCATGCTGAAGTGGTTTGCTTCGATAAGATTGTTCGTATCCCTTTGTCTTCTGGCGAAATTCTAGAAGTTCGTGGCGAGAAACCTTCAGGTGGATTGAAGCTTATGTCGTGTATGGAAGCTCAGAGGTATTTGAGTAAAGGATATGTTGCTTTTCTAGCACATGTCACCGAGGAGAAAGACAAGAGTAAGAGTATTCAGGATATTCCGATTGTTCGGGATTATCCAGAGGTCTTTCCCGATGAACTGCTTGGACTGCCTCCAGTTCGTCAAGTTGAGTTTCATATTGACCTTGTACCCAATGCCAACCCGATTGCGAAAGCACCTTATCGTCTTGCACCGTCAGAGATGCAAGAGTTATCAAAACAGCTTCAAGAGTTATCTGATAAGGACTCATCCGTCCGAGTTATTCACCTTGGGGAGCTCCTGTCCACTTCATGAAAAAGAAAGATGGGTCTTTTCGAATGTGTATCGATTATCGTGAGCTTAATAAGCTTACCATCAAGAATCGATATCCCCTACCTCGAATTGATGATCTCTTTGACCAGCTGCAAGGTGCTTCGTGTTTTTCTAAGATCGATCTGCATTCCGGGTATCATCAACTTCGTGTTCTCGAAGAAGATATTCCCAAAACTGCTTTCCGCACGAGATATGGGCATTACGAGTTCACTGTCATGCCTTTTGGTTTGACGAATGCCCCAGCTATCTTTATGGACTTAATAAATAGGGTCTGTAAACCTTATGTATCAGTTAACATTTTTTTTTCAGTTCCCCAAACTACTCCAGCTACTACTTATGTATCAGTTAAAGAGGAGAACAGAGAAGAAATTAATCATCCAAATGATGTAATAATCAATCAGGAAGAGATACAAGAAATTCCGGAGGACGTTGATCTCGATTATGACAAATGGTGGTGTGACAATATAGATGACATCCTTGAGTTGTTTAAGCCGTATGATTACTAAATTAATCTCATCATGATGCAAAGTACTTGACATTTGAGCTTTTAGTTTTCAACTTTTATATTTAATACTTATATTTCCTTATTCGTGTACTACTTTATATAACTTTTATTTATGTTTAAGACTTATTTTTTTATTCGTGTGTTACTTTATTGCGTCAATGGTTTCTTGAATTACTTGATAATTTAAATTTTAAATTTAATAATTACTAGACATGTGTAATACTTATGACATATATCCATTGTAATAATGCTACCATAAATATTATACGAATAAGAAAACTACCATAAACCAGTACCGCAATGCAAAGTGTCACCCCCGCCGAATCGTACGGACATCCTACTAGTACAATTGATACATATTAGTACAAAGAGCTATCAACAATAATGATTTTGTTTGCCTATTAAATAAAGCATAGTGTCTATGTATTTAAAAGATATAGATATAGACATATATTTAAGTATTTTTTTTATTTGTTCATTGTTGTATTTATTATATGTAAAAAAAAAAGATATAGACATAGATGAGTATTTTTATTTGTTTATTGTTGTATTTATTATAGATAATCAAAGCAAAATAGTTTATATAAAGTAGTTAAAATGAGTCATCATAACTCATAAGTTTCCAAAAAAATTCTTAATTAAAATAACAATTAGTTAAAATACTAATGTAACAAGCCCTACATCTTAATTGGCCTTAAATTTTTTTTGAAAAAAGGCGGAAATATATTAAGTAAACAAACAGAACAAGAACCTTAGCAAGATGCTAAGGTATAAGGGTACAGGTACAGCAACACTAAAAGTGCAGAAAGAAATTACAAAGAGATCATTTGAAACAACTAAACTCTCTCCAAGCCTCCCAATTTAGATCCTTTTTTCCAGCCCTTTCTCTTATCCACAAAAACGAGAGTGCTTTGATGTCACCGACTGCCCTTGAAACCTTCGTTGTTTTACCATTGAAGATTACATTGTTTCTAATTCGCCATAATATCCAACATGTTGCCGCGATAATCATGTATACCGCTTCTTTTTTTCTTGTGATGAACAATGCGATTGAATATGCTCCAATAATCCGACCAAACTGAGCACATATCTTGGAAGAGAAATTTTGACCCATAACGAGATTGCCGTCCAAACCAGTTGAGCAAATTGGCCTTAAATACAAGGGACAATTTTGCAGAATAAAGATTCCTATGTGTAATTCCATTAGCCTAGAAAAAGTTTAATATAATTGGACGTTGAAAAAGTTTAATAAAGATTCCTACGATGACAATCCTTGTGAAGGCGACACTAGTGTCCCTTGAATGCATTGGAATCCAATTAAATAACGCATATTGGGCCCCTTCTATAATTTTAAAATCATAAACTTATCTATTAATAATAACATAACATATCAATATATGTAAAATCGAAACATAAATTTAACAAAATACCACACAAGTAATGACAAAAAAACATATGCTTTCTTTTCTGGTCATTTTCCGGAACGTAAGGTACATAAATATAGCCAACAGGTAAACAAGTGTTGCTTGTATGTGTAAAAAATAATAAGTTTTGTAATTGTAGGGCCTGGTCACCAAATGATCTTGACAGTTAAGTTGGGCATCAGAATAGAAAAAAAAAAATCAAAAAGTTAAATGCAGTGTGTCTTTTTGTGCTTTGAGGGTGTTTGCAATTTGCTTCCCAAATTCAAAAGTTTCACGTACAACCCCTTTGTGTTTTCCATTTTTCACACTTTGCCTCCCTACCATCAGATTACTGTTAGTTTTCGTTTAAAAACCCAGTGAAAAGACCAACTTACCCTTTGACTTTTCAGAATACTCTAACAACCTTTAGACAAACTCAATTTCCCACCAAAATCCAAAAGACTAGCAATTCATATTAGTACCTTATAAATAAGCAACAACTTAGTGCATATGTTAGTTGTACTATGTGCTTCGGGAGTCTTTCAAAAAAAAAAAATGGAAATTTTCCTTTTTAATCCTAAAGTTTTAATGTTTGACAATTTAAGTTTAAACTTATAATATTTGTTTCCTTTTTAACCCTAAAGTTTTAATCTTTGACAATTTACTCTAAAATTTTAATCTTTGACAATTTAAGTTTAAAATTTTTAATCTTTCTTTCCTTTTTAACCCTAAAGTTATAATCTTTGACAATTTACCCTAAAATTTTAATCTTTGACAATTTAAGTTTAGTATCTTATAAATAAGCAACAACTTAGTGCATATGTTAGTTGTACTATGTGTGCTTGGGGAGTCTTTCAAAAAACAATGAAAATTTTCCTTTTTAACCCTAAAGTTTTAATGTTTGACAATTTAAGTTTAAACTTATAATATTTGTTTCCTTTTTAACCCTAAAGTTTTAATCTTTGACAATTTACCCTAAAATTTTAATCTTTGACAATTTAAGTTTAAAATTTTTAATCTTTCTTTCCTTTTTAACCCTAAAGTTATAATCTTTGACAATTTACCCTAAAATTTTAATCTTTGACAATTTAAGTTTAAAATTTTTAATCTTTCTTTCCTTTTTAACCCTAAAGTTATAATCTTTGACAATTTAAGTTTAAAGTTTTAATCTTTGTTAATTTAACCTCTTTGATTAATTTGATTTTTTACTTCTAATTCAAACGTTTCCATCTTTTGCGGTTTAACCACTTTGATTTTTTTTACTTATGTGTTGTAATCTTGGCTTTGGGTTTTTCAAAGAAAAAATGGTTATGCATATGGTTGTTGTAACCTTGGCTTTGAGGTTTTTTCAAAAAAAATTGATTTTCACTTTTCACCCAAAAGTATTTCATAAATTACTTTTAACCCAAAACTATTTGTTTTTATTTTTTTTTACTTTTAACACAAAACTTTTTATCTTTTGCAATCTATCCTCACAACTTTTTTACTTTCAACTTTGGTCCTTTATAGTTTTCATTTTTCACTTTTCACCCAAAAGTATTTCATAAATTACTTTTAACCCAAAACTATTTGTTTTTATTTTTTTTTACTTTTAACACAAAACTTTTTATCTTTTGCAATCTATCCTCACAACTTTTTTACTTTCAACTTTGGTCCTTTATAGTTTTCATTTTCCGCAAATTTTTCACTTTATGCTTCGTTCTGAATTTTATGACTTAAAACATCGCAACGTGCGTCTATGGTTTAGCATTTTTCATGTTTCGTTCTAAACTTTGCGAATTAACACGACGCAACGTGCGTTTGTGGGTGAACGTTTTTACATCGTCTATTTTTTCCCGTTTGACAGGTTCAACATAACGTGCGCGTCCTAAATCGACTTAGTTATAACTAAAGAA
>JARYGA010051465.1:0-15845 GCA_030545235.1 Helianthus tuberosus
GTAATGCTCTTGACATTCACCGGACCAAACAAATCCATGTGAATTCTTTCCAGAGGTCTCGAAACTGAATTGACTTGCTTTGTAGGGTGTGACTTTTTCTTCTGCTTGCCTTTGACACAGCTAATGCACTCCCCTTCCAGATGAAAACCTTTGATATTAACTCCCAATACCAAATCATTGTGCACCAAGTGATTCATCTTCCTAAGATGTATATGCCCCATCCTTCTGTGCCACAATCTTGATTCTTTCTCAGTTGCTCTAGACACGAAACAATGTGCTTGACCAGTAGTTGTAGTTGCTACAGACATATCTAACACATATAAATCATTCACTCTAGGTGCCCTCATGATAATCCATTCTTCAGGAACAACAAAACCAGGTTTCAGAATCAAACATTCTTTATCAGTGAAGTGAGTAGTATACTGATTGTCACAAATCTGCGAGATACTAAGCAGATTGTTCTCCAGCTCAGTGATGTAGTTAACTCTCTCAAACGTTACAATCCCATTGGATAACGTTCCTTCACCAACAATTCTACCACCTTCATGACCAGCAAATCCCACATAACCACCATTAATGTTCCTCACATCATACAGCAATGCAGTTTTTCCTGTCATATGTCGAGATGCACCACTATCCATAATCCATCTGGATATCAGTTGTGGAAGATCCTGCACAAAACAAACTACAAATTAAACAACTTCAAGAAAGATGCCGATTCATGCTTCGCGAAACAGGAAGCTCCGGCAATTCAAACTGCTTATTCGAACATGGTGTCCACCCAGGCTTCATCAGCCTTAGGTGTAACCTTGACTTTAGCAACTTGAATTTTAAAATTTTCAGCCTTCAAAGGTGAAAAATTTGCATTATAATCAACCGAAATTGATTCATCAGCCTTTTTCACCTCAGAAGTTGAAATTTTCATTTCAGTTTTTGGTTTCCAAACTTGTTGAGATAATGCAACCCTCTTGTAAAATTTGTCATTTTTAGTTACCACTTTCTTTATGGGTTCATTTTTCAATTTAATGTTGTCATTTTTCACATTCTTTTTCTCAACAACGATTGGTGCTTTACCCTTCACATCAACTTTCTTCTGTTGATACTTCACATTTTCAGTCTTAGGCTTCACATTGGTACACTTTCGTGCAATGTGACCCACTTGATTACATATAAAACATGTACGAGTATCAACACCTAGACTTTTTGTGACAACCCGTGATTTACGGCTCCTAATTACGTAATTTACAAGTAATTAACGCAACAAATAATAGTGTTTACAACGCAAATTAACTTAATTAGGCCTTTGGAGTGCCTGGGAACGTCTATCCGTCTTTACAGTGCGCGAACGGTGGTTTACAGAGAAACCGGCGAAACGTTAAACGGCAACGGGTTGAAACCGAACAGGATACTGACAACGCCGACTGATATTAAATTTTTACGATATATTTGAGCTTCGTAATTATATTTTTGTAACTACAGTCGAAACCGGATCGAGGAACGGATTAAAGACGGCAACGATACAATTTCTCGCGATTATTACCGTAATCGACGAACGGGCGTGCAAACAACGACTACCGACCGTATTTTTGTGTACTTTAATTTTTGACATTAAACGGGGTTCTGGTTTTGACAACGGGTCTCGTAGGATTTACGGGCCACTTACACACGAGACGGGCTTGTGGGCCCTGGGCCCAAGCCCAAAAACCACAAGCCTAAACCCGCATATAATATATTAGATTTCTACAATAATCTTGTCAAAAATCCTAAATCTAAACAAAATCCCTTCACAATCTATCCAAAATCTCTATATAATCTATCCATAATATTTTGTGCAAAAATTTGAACAAGATCTCCGAAGATTCAAATCTTTCTATATAACACCCTCCTCCTCCTCTTTTGTCTTGTGCAGACATTTTTACACACACATATACAATTACCAAACACATTCATGCCTCTCATCTCTCTCTCTCGATTCTTTATACAGAGGCAACAAACAACATCCTCTCTCTTCTCCTTCAATCCAACCGCACACCACACATCCCTTCCCCTCTTTCTGATTTCAGTCCGGTGGTTCAGTTCCTCGGGCAAGACACCACCCCCTCCTCTTTTGAACGACAGAAACGACCACCACCACCACCACTGTTCGGTGGTGGTGCGGTGAAGAAGATAGATACGGGAGAGAGGGAGAGACGAGACGGAGAGAGAGAGATGTGAGAAAGGGTGTCGGAGAGAGAGAAAGATCGACAGAGGAGAGAGAGCTCCGGTGATGACAGCGCCGCCGCAGACGGCGGCGGTAGTGGGCAGCGGTGGTGATGGTTTTCGATGGTGTTGACGGCGACAACAGCCGTGGTCGAGTCTCAGCTCGTGCTTCATGTCTCGGCTCGGCTCAAGTTCAAGCGTTCAGGTCACGGGTTCAGATTTAATGACGGTCCATGCTTCGGCTTCGAGTTCAGGATCGGTTCACCACTCACGGGCTCAGGTTCTCGTGTTCGGTTCAGGTTTGCTCCGGGTGTTTCAAGTAAGTTTCCGGTTTGATTTTGATTCGGGTTTTGGCTCGGGTTACAAACCTGGTTTTGGGTTCAAGTTGTGATTCAGATTATGATTCTGTTCGGGTCAGATGGTTCAAGAAGCGGGTCAAAGCTTCGGGTCAGATTTGGTCAAGTTTTGGTGCGGTTTGCTTCGATTCAGATTTGGGTTCGGTTCGGGTTCAGTTTCAGCAGTGCGGGTTTCGGTCAAACCGAGACAACTCGGTCAACAGCAGGTCAACTCAGTCAACCTATCCGCATTTCGACCCGAAGAGTGGTAAAGATTTTACGGCGCGTTTTATTTCTTTATTTCCATAGTTTTAACGTATCACGTGATAACGAGCTCGAACCGACCTATTTATAAGTTACATTTGAGATATACATATATGTTTGCCGAAATTACATTTATAGTTTAGTTGAATCTTGATAAAAATTTCGACACTTTAGTTGTCGGGGCGTCCAAAAACAAAGGAAACTCTGCCCGTTTTTCGAGAAAATCCGTAAAGACGAAGCGTTTTTATTATAAAACAAAACGTCGGAATTCGAATCCTTTTATAAATAAATATAGTATATATATTTATTTCAAACATCGCGTAACACGAATTCCCCTAATAAAAATAAATATAGATCGTATTCACTTTCAAAAACAACTCTACGATTCCTCTATAAAATAAATATAACTCTTCATATTTATTTTACACGCCTAAACGGCCTATACGTATATTTTTGGCAAATATACACAAGACGTGATACAAATTATTATATACGAAACGCGATATATGATACGAGTTTGTTATATGATATTTTCATAGAAATATTCTTTTATACTCGTATGACTACTCGAGACGGCTAACACACCTACAACGATATATTTTTATATAAATATTTATTCATTTTTAAGTCTCCCGGAAACTAAGTCTTTTTCAAGACTTATTAAATTGCTACTGACATTAAACGAGACTTAACAAGTTTAACTTAATCATTTTTTTTATTAAGTTAACAATTTACCGTTGAATCGTCCGATTAACGATTCGGTAGAGCTCGATGGCACGTAGTTTAAATACTGCGTTTATTTAGAAACTTATTAGGTATTCCGTGTTAGGAATATTGTAGAATGCACGCTAGCGAGTCTCACTTTGGAAACGACATCAAGGAAGTCGTAATTAGCTAGCTTTGCACAGGAATATTCAGGTGAGTTCATAACCCCACTTTTCACGGCTCTACATTTTTATAAATGTTTTCGGGGTGGAAAGACATGCACGTTTTGCAAAAGCAAACAAAGTTTAGAACAAATATAAAACTCGTATTTCTAAATCATATTACGAAGGGATTTCGAGGAACTCAAATGATTTACGAAAGGTTTATACTAAACATACCGGTTTTTACAAAAACAAATGCTTGTTCGAAATGTGAATGATATTCGGCCAGGGTGACCGGGGATTGGGTTAGGGTAACCAGGAATCTGGTCAGGGTGACCAGGAATTTATTTTATACACGGTATGATTAACGTAAGGAGGTTTAGATCATGTGAATGGGTAGTTAGAACACCGAGGGACTCGAGCGGTAGATCTATCTGGGTGTAGCGAGCCCAGCTCTAGGCCAAACGGACCTCTCGGAGGCTAACCACAACGGACCTGGAGTGACTTGGTTGCCCAACGCAAAAATCGGCTAGGTTGTGTCTTACTTACTTGCATTTCACAACATACTAATGGCCTTGCAAACCATTGGTGATCACAAGTCCTCTTACACTGCTACATACCAGGAACTTTATACTTACGAAACATACTTGTTCATACAAATTAAATACCATGTTTTATACAAAAATTTAAGGCATAGGATTATGCGGGTCAAAGTCAGGGTGGGCATTGATGATTATACGAACATTACAAAAACATGGTTTTATGAACATAACGTGTTACAAACACAACGTTTCCATATAACTTCGCAAGAAAATGGTTTTTAAATTCATTTTCTCAATACTACTTCAAAAACCGGTTATTCCAAAGATTTATTTCAAATCTTTCATAATACCAGAGATTTATTTCAAACCTTTCACAACTCAAAGGATTTATCTTAAATCTTTTATGAACAAACTATGAACTCGCTCAACATTATGTTGATTTTTCTCGCATGTTCTTTCTCAGGTTGCATTTCTAATACAAGGCACGGTTGGAATAGGAGAACCATTGGAGATTCGAGTACTTAGCAGGCGTTCAGTTTCTAGAAGTCTTAGCTATATTTGCTTCCGCTGTGAAATGAAGATACCAGTCCAGTCACGCCAATGCTCTGATGTTTTCGGGGTGTGACAGATTGGTATCAGAGCTATAGGTTACAGCGAATTAGGTTTCTGTTGTGATACCTAGGCTCTAACCTCACTTTCCTCTGGGAACTTAGATTATTGAAACCTGAATACATACAGAACGCCTAGTACTCGAATATGGTCTCCAACCGTTGCCGAAAAGCAAACATTCAAAATTTTGTTTTCAAACATACGCTATTGTGGTGTTTTACACACGGTACACGGAACAATTACATACAGTACCAAACACTCTGAGAGTTTAGGAAACATGCAATTAAGACCTTCGGAAAAGGGAATTCAGTCGGGTGGCTGGATCAGTCTGAGAGGCTGGGAGGATAGTCTAGTGGGACTAGGAAGAGCAGTCTGGGAGGCTGGGAGGCTAGTGGGACTAGGAAGAGCAGTCTGGGAGGCTGGGAGGCTAGTGGGACTAGGAAGAGCAGTCTGAGAGGCTGGGAGGCTAGTGGGACTAGGAAGAGCAGTCTGAGAGGCTGGGAGGCTAGTGGGACTAGGAGAATTACTTGATTGCTTATTGGTGACTAACATGTGCATTCGGTTATATGATTGATTATTTGTGCATGTGTTTATTAAAGGTCATCACGTAGGAACCGCGAATATTAACTCGGGCACACACTATATTCCATATTGCCTATAATATTTTAACTTCCCGAGCAGGCAGCCTACGCATAACAAAACGAGTGCATAAGAATACATGCAACTCCATCCTTACGTCAACGGATGTCGGGGTACCTCACATTCTACGCGGAACACAACGCTAGTGCACAGGTATATGTGAAACTTAAGCTATACATCAACGGAGGTTGAAGTACGACACATACGATTATCGAGGCGAGGCCTTCGAGAAGGAACGATGACGCAATTTAACGACGACGCTAGATTCCTGTCAGCAGGAGAACTAACGATCTGGAAACGACAATTTGTCACGCGATCCTGCAACGGCACGAATCACGCCAGGGAGAAGACGAATGTCTCCGCATCCCCCCTACCTAATTAATGACGAGTACGCTATGTTCGACATTCCATGGTAATGTCACCTAACAATTGGTCGTCACACGAAACCCCGGTAAAGTCCTCAAATTTCTTTTATTGAAATTTCGAATTTCACACTTACTGAGTAGATTTTCGTATCTCTACTCCTCTTAATGATCATTGTGTCACGATCATTCTTTACAAGTTACATACATGGTTTTTCGTTGTGACCATGCCGAAAGTTTTCTTATCGATGCATATATCTATTGTCGGATTGCGCTAAAACCAAGTTCAATTGTTTGAACTTGCCCATTACACTTATTCGATTCGAGACACCATATGATGTATTGGGAACATCATATTCAAATCAATTTTTAACGAACACTTCATTTGTTCCGAGTCGTGGTAAACTTGTTTGGTATTCGACTCCATTAAATTGTTGATTTCGACACCTTGTGGCGGTGTTTTCACTTATTTGAACCTTGCGCTAAACTCGTTTACGTATCTTATACACGGATTTAATTATTGAATTGCTTTAAATCCGCTTTGGTTTATCTCATTACAACAGTCTTAATACAATAGTGTGTTAAGACAATGGTACACAAATTCATTTCTATATTTCTGGTGTACCTCATGACGGTTCTTTCAACATCGATTGGATGCTTTGCGATATTCATTGCTTCTTCATCTTCGATCAAAAATATTATTTCTTTGATATTTTCAATTGAAAAATTTTCGATGTTTGTTGGAACAAACATTCATATTTACCTCATGGCGTTTTCATTTGACCTAAAACACGGTGGATTTGTTTGATCACCGCTATTATTGAATTATTTAAGTCACTACGACACTTTGTGGTGTCAGTACAAACTTGTAGCTTGGGCTAACTATGATTGAGCGTTTTATGCAAAACACAGGTGATACTTGTTCAATCACCTCTATTATTAAATTGTTTCATTCATTGCGACACCTTGTGGCGTCGGTATAACTTACAGCTTGTGCTGATCACGATCGAGCGTTTCATGCAAACTAATACATTTGATATTGTCGATTCAAAGTTCATCCAGTGGATGTTATTGCTTCTAGAACTCGTTTACATGTTGTAAACGTTCATATGGAATTCGATTGGTCGAAGTTCCTGTTCATTGTTGGATCCCTGTTAACTTAGTCACATTAGTGACTGTACCTATACGTCTCGTTTCCTTTGACATCAATTACTGAGACACATTTCTTTTAAACTGTTGGGATTCCTATTGTGAAGGAATGCCCTTGAATTCACATGACTCGAATAAGTCTTGTTTCGATCACACGGTCATTCACCTGGTTATTATTCGGACTTACCTGCGAACAACACAATTCTGAGGGGATGACATAGTCTAAATTTCGAGGACGAAATTTCTGTAACAGGGGGAGAATGTGACAACCCGTGATTTACGGCTCCTAATTACGTAATTTACAAGTAATTAACGCAACAAATAATAGTGTTTACAACGCAAATTAACTTAATTAGGCCTTTGGAGTGCCTGGGAACGTCTATCCGTCTTTACAGTGCGCGAACGGTGGTTTACAGAGAAACCGGCGAAACGTTAAACGGCAACGGGTTGAAACCGAACAGGATACTGACAACGCCGACTGATATTAAATTTTTACGATATATTTGAGCTTCGTAATTATATTTTTGTAACTACAGTCGAAACCGGATCGAGGAACGGATTAAAGACGGCAACGATACAATTTCTCGCGATTATTACCGTAATCGACGAACGGGCGTGCAAACAACGACTACCGACCGTATTTTTGTGTACTTTAATTTTTGACATTAAACGGGGTTCTGGTTTTGACAACGGGTCTCGTAGGATTTACGGGCCACTTACACACGAGACGGGCTTGTGGGCCCTGGGCCCAAGCCCAAAAACCACAAGCCTAAACCCGCATATAATATATTAGATTTCTACAATAATCTTGTCAAAAATCCTAAATCTAAACAAAATCCCTTCACAATCTATCCAAAATCTCTATATAATCTATCCATAATATTTTGTGCAAAAATTTGAACAAGATCTCCGAAGATTCAAATCTTTCTATATAACACCCTCCTCCTCCTCTTTTGTCTTGTGCAGACATTTTTACACACACATATACAATTACCAAACACATTCATGCCTCTCATCTCTCTCTCTCGATTCTTTATACAGAGGCAACAAACAACATCCTCTCTCTTCTCCTTCAATCCAACCGCACACCACACATCCCTTCCCCTCTTTCTGATTTCAGTCCGGTGGTTCAGTTCCTCGGGCAAGACACCACCCCCTCCTCTTTTGAACGACAGAAACGACCACCACCACCACCACTGTTCGGTGGTGGTGCGGTGAAGAAGATAGATACGGGAGAGAGGGAGAGACGAGACGGAGAGAGAGAGATGTGAGAAAGGGTGTCGGAGAGAGAGAAAGATCGACAGAGGAGAGAGAGCTCCGGTGATGACAGCGCCGCCGCAGACGGCGGCGGTAGTGGGCAGCGGTGGTGATGGTTTTCGATGGTGTTGACGGCGACAACAGCCGTGGTCGAGTCTCAGCTCGTGCTTCATGTCTCGGCTCGGCTCAAGTTCAAGCGTTCAGGTCACGGGTTCAGATTTAATGACGGTCCATGCTTCGGCTTCGAGTTCAGGATCGGTTCACCACTCACGGGCTCAGGTTCTCGTGTTCGGTTCAGGTTTGCTCCGGGTGTTTCAAGTAAGTTTCCGGTTTGATTTTGATTCGGGTTTTGGCTCGGGTTACAAACCTGGTTTTGGGTTCAAGTTGTGATTCAGATTATGATTCTGTTCGGGTCAGATGGTTCAAGAAGCGGGTCAAAGCTTCGGGTCAGATTTGGTCAAGTTTTGGTGCGGTTTGCTTCGATTCAGATTTGGGTTCGGTTCGGGTTCAGTTTCAGCAGTGCGGGTTTCGGTCAAACCGAGACAACTCGGTCAACAGCAGGTCAACTCAGTCAACCTATCCGCATTTCGACCCGAAGAGTGGTAAAGATTTTACGGCGCGTTTTATTTCTTTATTTCCATAGTTTTAACGTATCACGTGATAACGAGCTCGAACCGACCTATTTATAAGTTACATTTGAGATATACATATATGTTTGCCGAAATTACATTTATAGTTTAGTTGAATCTTGATAAAAATTTCGACACTTTAGTTGTCGGGGCGTCCAAAAACAAAGGAAACTCTGCCCGTTTTTCGAGAAAATCCGTAAAGACGAAGCGTTTTTATTATAAAACAAAACGTCGGAATTCGAATCCTTTTATAAATAAATATAGTATATATATTTATTTCAAACATCGCGTAACACGAATTCCCCTAATAAAAATAAATATAGATCGTATTCACTTTCAAAAACAACTCTACGATTCCTCTATAAAATAAATATAACTCTTCATATTTATTTTACACGCCTAAACGGCCTATACGTATATTTTTGGCAAATATACACAAGACGTGATACAAATTATTATATACGAAACGCGATATATGATACGAGTTTGTTATATGATATTTTCATAGAAATATTCTTTTATACTCGTATGACTACTCGAGACGGCTAACACACCTACAACGATATATTTTTATATAAATATTTATTCATTTTTAAGTCTCCCGGAAACTAAGTCTTTTTCAAGACTTATTAAATTGCTACTGACATTAAACGAGACTTAACAAGTTTAACTTAATCATTTTTTTTATTAAGTTAACAATTTACCGTTGAATCGTCCGATTAACGATTCGGTAGAGCTCGATGGCACGTAGTTTAAATACTGCGTTTATTTAGAAACTTATTAGGTATTCCGTGTTAGGAATATTGTAGAATGCACGCTAGCGAGTCTCACTTTGGAAACGACATCAAGGAAGTCGTAATTAGCTAGCTTTGCACAGGAATATTCAGGTGAGTTCATAACCCCACTTTTCACGGCTCTACATTTTTATAAATGTTTTCGGGGTGGAAAGACATGCACGTTTTGCAAAAGCAAACAAAGTTTAGAACAAATATAAAACTCGTATTTCTAAATCATATTACGAAGGGATTTCGAGGAACTCAAATGATTTACGAAAGGTTTATACTAAACATACCGGTTTTTACAAAAACAAATGCTTGTTCGAAATGTGAATGATATTCGGCCAGGGTGACCGGGGATTGGGTTAGGGTAACCAGGAATCTGGTCAGGGTGACCAGGAATTTATTTTATACACGGTATGATTAACGTAAGGAGGTTTAGATCATGTGAATGGGTAGTTAGAACACCGAGGGACTCGAGCGGTAGATCTATCTGGGTGTAGCGAGCCCAGCTCTAGGCCAAACGGACCTCTCGGAGGCTAACCACAACGGACCTGGAGTGACTTGGTTGCCCAACGCAAAAATCGGCTAGGTTGTGTCTTACTTACTTGCATTTCACAACATACTAATGGCCTTGCAAACCATTGGTGATCACAAGTCCTCTTACACTGCTACATACCAGGAACTTTATACTTACGAAACATACTTGTTCATACAAATTAAATACCATGTTTTATACAAAAATTTAAGGCATAGGATTATGCGGGTCAAAGTCAGGGTGGGCATTGATGATTATACGAACATTACAAAAACATGGTTTTATGAACATAACGTGTTACAAACACAACGTTTCCATATAACTTCGCAAGAAAATGGTTTTTAAATTCATTTTCTCAATACTACTTCAAAAACCGGTTATTCCAAAGATTTATTTCAAATCTTTCATAATACCAGAGATTTATTTCAAACCTTTCACAACTCAAAGGATTTATCTTAAATCTTTTATGAACAAACTATGAACTCGCTCAACATTATGTTGATTTTTCTCGCATGTTCTTTCTCAGGTTGCATTTCTAATACAAGGCACGGTTGGAATAGGAGAACCATTGGAGATTCGAGTACTTAGCAGGCGTTCAGTTTCTAGAAGTCTTAGCTATATTTGCTTCCGCTGTGAAATGAAGATACCAGTCCAGTCACGCCAATGCTCTGATGTTTTCGGGGTGTGACACTTTTGCCTTCAGACTGATAATGTGAAGCTCTTTTCTCAAAGAACTCTTCATTTGATTTTGAAAAAATTTCATTTTCCTCATCAGAAAGTGAACTTGAACCATTCACAAACACCTTCTTTTCTGTAAACCTCTTGTTTTGAAAACTCTTTTTCTGATAACTCTTACCACCTCGATAACCACCCGACCAATTGTTTCTATTATTATTATAAAAACGTGGTGGAACAATAGGCTTTTTGTAATAAGCTTTATCTTTCTCAAAATTCATTTGCCTTTTTGTTTGACTCAAACTGTTCACCTCTGACAATTCAACTTCAACTAACTTGAAAACATTTGTCAACTTTTTCACATTAACATTCTCAATTGGAAACTCAGAATCCGAATACAACTTATCAGATCCAGCCATCTTGTACATCACAAGACCCGGTTCATCACTTAAGTTGTTTTTGGACTTTGGTTTCCGAATGTATTTGTCAAAGAAACACCCATCCTCCTCAGAAGTGTCACAATCCGGTTTAAGCACTTTGTCTACCACACTTTTCACCACATCACTTTGGACACCCTCGTCATTGGAAGATGTGAACGTGACATCAATGTTTTCAGGAAGTTTAACTTCACTTTCTTCCTCAATTTCCACCAAACTAGACTGCTTTTTCGTGTAGTTGTCTAAAATTGGCGGTGGAACTTTGTGAAAACCTACACCCGTTCCATCAGAAAACACATCCTCGCCATCTTTGTTTTTCCCTATAGGTTTAGGAACAATATGCTGCAAAACAAAGCTTGCTGATTTATAGCTGTTAAGCTTCAACTGGATTCGTTCATTCTCAATTTCAGCTTCTTGAACTTTAAGTTTCAATTTAGCAATTTGATCCAGTTGTTCATTAATCGATTCTTCTTTTAACCTCAAAACAGCTCTTAGATGTTCATTTTCTTTAAATGTTTTGCCATTACGATCATCACTATCTTTAACAACATTTTTCAATTTCTCAAACTTTTCAGAAATCTGACGGTTTTCAAGAATTAACTTTTCATTTTCAGATTTTATTTTCTCACGTTCAGTTTTATCATTTTCAATTTGAGTCGTTAATTCTTTAATCCGTTCAGTTGAAGCTCTTACAGTTTTGTCACGATCGAGAATCTGATCTTCAACCTTTCTAACTTTAGTTGTCAGATTCTGAAGTTTCTCATTGTTAAGATACGTGACAGTGCTACAAAAATTGCATTGTTTGGTGCAATTTTTGCAGTCAGCATTCCCTTCAATTTTGTTACCTGACGCATTTGTTGACACACTTTGACTGACCGATCCCTTTGACTCAGTAACAGAATTAGGATCTACCTCAAGTGCTTTTGCAGCTAGCACTTTGTCAGCCATCACTCCCAGGTTTTCAGCTGTCAACTCTTGCGTAGTATCAATTATGCCTGTATCAACCTGCTTTTCTTTCTTTTCTTTCTCCTCTTTCTCCTTTCTCTCTTTCTCTTTCTCTTCTTCAATCATTTTCGAAGTTGGTGTTCCCCACCACTTGTGTTGCCAATACTCATCATCTTCTTTGTACTCCTTGATAATGGCTTCGATATCTAACGTTTTGTCATCAATCGCAATGTTGCCATATCTATCAAGATAGCACTCTCTATCTGGATCCCATCTGTTTGCTCTTCTAGCTTCCAGAAAGACACCAGAAAGTCTGATAATCTTGTTTTCAGCAATCATCTTCCGGTATTGATACTTCTGTTCTTCAGTACGATCATCTTTCCATTTAACGGGTTCATCATTGCTTGCCATGAATGCGTAACCCACTGCATCTTCTTCCGGTAGAACTTCCTTACTCCAATCATACCCCTCATCATCATAAATCACAGCAAGAGCCCTTGATTTGTCTCTGTTATCTTCAGACTGCTTCAATCTAGGCGGCTCGGATCTATTCTGATGGTAGATTGCCTTTTTGTAATAATCATCTCGAAATGGATTCTCCGATTCATCAACATAAGCGTTTCGGCATTCTCTCTTAAAATGACCCTTCTGCTTACACTTGAAGCAAGTCACTTTTGATTTATCGAACCCCAACTTAGTAGACGCACCACCAATTGTTTTTCTGCCAGTAATCTCCATGAAGCGTTGTGCACGTCGAACTGCACTTGCCATTGCCCAACGAATGTCTATCAGCTCCATTTCTTCAGGGTCTATCTGATCGTAGTCTTCTTTCGTCAGATTTGTATTCCCGATTTTTCCAGCCACCAATCCTTCGTAGGATTCCAAAACAGACGCCAGAAAGACCATTTGTTGCTTGGCCGACTCCTCATCAAAATTCTGTGCGTTCTTCAGATCTATCGCGATATTGCAAGAAAACTTCGCATCAGAACGATTAGCAGAAGACGTAGATCCACTATGATAACCACTATGGCTTCCACTGCTTGAATTGCTTTGACTTTCTTTGCTTGCTGGAGAAACATTCTCAGCAGAAAATGCAGTCTTTGGAGAAGTAGCTTTCTGCATCATGCTCTTTGGATAGTATAAATCCAGATTCTGCTGATAAGATGAATGATTAATTTTGTACGTCTTCTTCAACTCTAGCTCATGACTCTCGAGTTTTTCAATCAGTAAATCTAATGTCAGCTTTTCTGGTTCTTTGATGGTATTCTTCAGCATCAGCGCATAGTATCTCCAATCCATCTCGTCAGGCAACGAATCGAACAATTTATCGATAAGATCTTCTTCAGGAATGTCAATCTCATGTCTTACTAATTCCAGCTTCAGATGACCGAACCGTTCTATCATTTTACACACTGACTCGTTCTTTATACAACCAAACAGATCAAATTCTTTTCTAAGAAGTTTCTTTTTGTTTTTCTTAATTTCTTGACTACCGACACACTTCTTTTCCAACTTTGCCCATAAGTCTTTAGAATTTGAGTAATCTATCAGTGAAATGATGTCTTCGCGCACCGACTGAAACAATAATGCCACACATTTTTGCTCGGCCACAAAACTGTCAATCTCTTCAACTGATCTTAATGCTTCACCATTCTTCTTTCCTTGAGCATAACCATTCTTTATACTCTTCCAGCAAGGAAAAGCAAATGCCATCAACCAATCTTCTAACTTTGTTGTCCACCTGCTATAATCTTCTATAGCCATCAGCTTAGGAGGTTTGTTAAATGTTCCAAATGCGCTTTCAGACTCCCAAGCTTATTTCTTTCTTTCTTTCTTTCGGTGGACTTTTGTTTACATCGTTTGAAGAAGTATCGTCTCCCGAATTTCCTGCGAATGCGTACATATCACCAAACAGGTTCAAGAAAATATCATCCATCGTGATCGTACCTGAAAAATCAGTCAAACACTTAGAAAAATTTTAGGTTTTGAGAAATCAACAAGTTCAAGCGAAAACAGTTTAATAAAACTGTTCAAGCGAAATCAATCAACAAAACTGATTCAAGCGAAATTCTCTATTTCGCTTCAACAGAACAAGTTTCAATCCAATCAGTTTCAAGCGAAATCCTCTATTTCGCTTCAAGAATTCTTCAAGCGAAATCCAACAGAACAGTGTCGCTTCAACTGTTCAAGCGAAACCAACTATTTCGCTTCAAGTTTCAAGCGAAATCATTCAAAATGTCTGTCTTGAAGCGAAATCAACCTGAAACCTACGAACAACTTCAAGCGAAATCCTGTTTTATGTCATTTTTAATGAGTTTTAATCTGAATTTAAGTCTGAAACTTTGTAGGCTTTGTTAATACTACGTTTTACACGTAATACTCGAAAATTAGACCATTTCAACCGTTGGAACTTGTTCAGATCTGAAAAACGTAAAAAGAAAAGAGTAGAAAGAATAGAATCCGCTGCTATGGTATGAACTCCTCGTCCTGTGCTCTGATACCACTTGTTGGACCGTTGTACGACCTTAAACCGTCAGTAAAAGTAGTTCATCTTTGCGTACGAAGGCGGAATCAACGTAAACAAAGTCATAACAGCTTTAATCCTTTTAATCTTTCTATTCTGATTAATTTGAGTGCTTATACAAGGTTTTCTGATACAAATCCGTCAGCACTTCGTCTCACATACAATGACATCTCTCTTATTCGCTTCAAATGACCTAACACCTATTTATAAGCAGCATGATTTCGCTTGAGGCTTGCTGAAGCGAAATCTTATATGTTGATTTCGCTTGAGGCTGAAGCGAAATCTCATGTGTTGATTTCGCTTCAAGCAATCTCAAATCCTCTTCAAGCGAAATCATGTGTGTTACACATAAAAACCCTAACTTAAATCCTATTGTGTGATCATTCAAACAATCCTAGACACAAGACTTGATAATGACATAATCAACATACATTTAATGCACCAACAGTTGTCACAGCCGATGCCGAGGACTACTGAAGAGTTGAACTCTCTTCTTGAAGAAAGGATTTCTGAAGCTCTCGCCCAGTACGAGGCGAACCGTGCTGAGCAAAGTGGAGGCTCAGGAGGTACTGGACGAAACGGTCATGGAGATTTATCTGGAGGAAACCTTAACCAAGGTAACGTTAGATTGATTTGCTACAACTTGATGGAACTTATGAACGACGATTGTTTCTGTTAGTGCAGTAATGTCTATCGCTTCCGTCAATCCAATTCGTAGTTGAAACAGATTAATTCTAGACTTTATATTGTAATATGTAGGAAAAGGCAAGGTGGCAATTCTGTAATTAATGAGAACTCTCATTAAAGCCTTGGCCTATAAATAGAAGTGTTAGGGTTAGAGTTTAGGACTTTTGCACATTTGGAGATTTGGAGAGCTTGGATCCTAGAGAGAGAGTCTAGAGAGAGAAAGTGCAAAAGGTGATTCACGTGATTGTACGATTTCATATCTTTGAATAGAATCACAGATTTAGTATGTTCTCGTGTTCGGTCCACGCACGTGTACGGATTCCGCACGTCACACGTGTCGATACGCATTCGTTACGGGGTCTAAAACCGGTCCTACAAGTGGTATCAGAGCAGGAGCTCGATTGCACGGATC
>JARYGA010051466.1:0-24323 GCA_030545235.1 Helianthus tuberosus
CCAAGTGTCTGCAGAAAAGACAAAGTTGTAGAAGCTTCTATTTCCCAACATGGGGGAGTGCCTAGCGGACACGGGGCCATGGTCAACGCTAAGATTCGCAGAATCCAAGCAAATCTTGATAGTATAGATATGCTTTTGCACAAGGGGCCGTGTCCAGCAGACACGGGGGCGTGGTCAACTAATGCAGACAAACTGCATTTAATGAAGAAAGAGAAGATGGATGGACACGAGGCCATGTCCGGGCTTTTGTGCAGGCTATAAATAGAGGTGCTTGGTTCACTTCAAAGGCATCCCTTGGCAAACCATCTCTCTCACACTTCACCCACCCACCACCACCATCACAACCCACATCCACCACCATCATCCATCATCCATCATCCATCATAGAGTGTGTGTAGTAGTCTCGGGATCCAAGATTGATAGTAAGAGTTCTTGACAATCAAAGGCCATGTTTGCCTAAGTCTCTTACATCACTTGGTGAAGACAAGCATTTAGTGTAATACTTTTTATTTTTAATCTTTTCGCACTTTTTATTTGGTTATGTATTAATGACTTTAATAACTAGTTTCTTATGTTGAAGGTGAAACTTCCTTATCATTTGTCCGTGGTGTCTTGGCGTTATTTTAGTGTATGTATAAAATAAAAGATTTACACCATTCATATCTCCACGGTCTATATGGAGATTTGTTGGCTACCTGGTCGAGGGTTAAGGGAATGATTTGGTAAGCGTCTTGCCTTTATCAGTGTATAGATCCTACAAGGACCTGGGTCAAGCTTAGTAGGACCTCCTTCAATACCCACTGGTATTGGATGCCGGGGGTTCGAATTTCTTGATCCCCTCATATGTAAACTATTATTAAAACATTAACCTGGCTACTTAGGATTGTATCCCTGCTGACTCAAACTACTTAGCCGAGGGTAACGTCACCTTCAAAAGAGGGGCCTACCACATTACGCATTAATAACTTAACTAATTATCTTTCAATAATCCAACCCTTTAGGATTGTATCCTTGCTGACTCAAACTACTGGGTTGAGGGTAACGTCACCTTCAAAAGATGGGCCTACTACTATAACTAAGATAATCTCTTAAAAAGTGCAAAAGTGCGGAAATAATCAAAGGTTACACTAAAGGCGAGTCGGATCCAAGTGATTCATCTTGTCTATCTATTTATATTTTTAAATTTTATTTTCAGCATTTTTAGTTTTTATTTTTATGTTTAAACCTTTTTTCTAAATTTTGATTTGATTAGACGTTAAGGATAAACCGGTACTAAAAGCTCTTGTGTCATTGGACGACCTCGGTATCTTACCAACGCTATACTACGCTCACGATGGGTGCACTTGCCCATATGTGTGTTTAGTGTTAGTAAAATATCGTGTTTTATAAATTTAAAACTTGACTAAAGTGTAAACAGGGCTAAAAATATACATAAAAACATATAACGCTACACACGCATCAAGTTTTTGGCGCCGGTGCCGGGGACACAAGGATTTTAAGAAAGCTTAAAATCGACGGCCTAATCAGTTTTTCAAAACCTTTTTAAAACGCGCACACATTTTCTGCATTTTAGTTAGTTTTTGCATTTACAGTTGCCTGAACACGGGGCCGTGCTGCAGATTTTTTATAAAACACCCAGATACAGAGTCTGAACACGGGGCCGTGCTCACTGAACACGCCCCCGTGCTGCACAAAAACCAGTTACTTTTATTAAAATGCCCAGATACAGAACCTGAACACGGGCCGTGTCCACTGAACACGGGGCCGTGTCTAGCCTCTGTTTCCGTTTTTATTTTTGTTTTCTGGTCTCGAGACTCTGTTGTGGTCTGCTGAGTGATTCTTATGGATCAATACTCAGGAGGCTACAACTACACCTATGAGGAGGATGATTATAGGGAAGACTATTGCACCATTTGTGGTATCCCTCACTCGGTACAATATTGTGACTTATTTCAACCATCCACTTCATACACCTACTATGAGGAGCCCAGGTATGAGCCATCAACTTCATACACATCTTATGAAGACCCAAGGTATGAACCTTCTCCCTCAAACTCATATTTTGATGAACCAAGGTATGAGCCTTCATACTCATACTTTGAGGAACCAAGATATGAGTCTCCACCTTCATATGATTATTATGAGGAACCATGGCGTGAACAACCCACCTCATATAAATATTATGAAGAACAAAGTTACGACCCTTATCCATCATATACTCACAATGAAGAACAATGGTGTGAACCATCTACTTCCTATGAGCATTATGAGGAACAAAGGATCGAACATCCGGATTCAAGCTTTGAGGATCCCGATCCTTACTCTATCACCCACATAGCCAACAAGATAATAGAACATTGAAACTATCGAACGTTGCATAAAAGAATCTCACGCAAGGGAAGAGGAGTCCCGCTCAAGGGAAGAATTAACTTGTAATAAAGAAGAGATAGTTGAAAATGTAAAAATGGAAGAACAAGTAAGTGAAAAACCGACACATGAGTTAAACAACGAGAAAGGTGAGTCCGATAACGTTAAAATTCAAGAAGAGTCTAATTTTGAAAAAATTAATCTCTTGTCACCTTCTTTCTAAAATCATTGTTTAGTACCCACTCATGCTAAGTTTTTAAAGAGCTAAACACTAACACTAAAATTGACGAAACGGTAAGCATTAAGTTAACAAATGATCAAACTTCGCTAAAAAAAGAAGACCCATTTGAAATTAACATTACACCGGTTCCATGTTTTTTTCAAAACTCCTTTATTAGTAATATCACAATTGATAAAGATCTTTGTGTTAATATAATGCCAAACAACATTTTCGAAAAATTAAGTATTAGTGATTTTTCTCCACTTCAAATACCCATTTTTCTATCTAATCGGAAAATAATAAAATCAATAGGGGTAGTTGAGGATGTCTTGGTCCAAACAAATCAAATGGTAATTTTGTTGGTGCACTGAATGTCTGCTGACTACGTCTTATCGAGTCTTATGTTTAGATAGGTTAAATGAGTGCATAACAGTATTGGAATTAGGGTTTAATCATGTTTTAAAGTGCCTGACCGTTTGAAAATGGCCTGACCGTTTGAACATGGCCTGACCATTTGAACATGGTCTGACCGTTTGAAAATGGCAGACCGTTTGAACATGGTCTGACCGTTTGAAGCAGCTGTCCGTTTGAAGCAGCTGTCCGTTTGAAGCAGCTGTGACATCTTCAAACGGTCAGGGGCGTAGCCTATATATATGTGTTGTGCATGCTCATTTGAAACGGTCATGTATGTGTGTGTGAGCGAAGGTGCTGTTGGATTTTTGTCAGAATACATTGTAAAAGCTCACAATCAGTAATAGAAAGAAAGATTAAAAGGATACAAGCTGTTTTGACTTCGTTTACGTTGATTCCTCCCTCATATTTGAAGATGAACTGCCTTAACTGACTTTAGGGTCATCCAACAAGTGGTATCAGAGCACAGGACAAGGAGTTCATACCAAATTCAGCTTGTTTCTACCGGATTTTCTAACTTCTACTTACTTTCTCTCATATTTTTCTGATTCAGACATATTTCACGGATAAAATGGTCTAAAACATTCACATAACAGGCGAAACACATAGATAACTAATCCTTGAAAGTTTTGAACCATAATTCGACTTAAAACTGATCAAAATCATCTTGACCGTTTGAAAATGTTCGTTAAAAGCTGACATGTCTGTTTGAAACTGACCCCTGTCCGTTTGAAACTGACCCTGTCCGTTTGAAACTGACCCTATCCGTTTGAAACTGACCTGTCCGTTTGAAACTGACCTGTCCGTTTGAAACTGACCTGTCCGTTTGAAACTTACCTGTCCGTTTGAAAGTGGTTTAGTTTGAAACTCGATTATTGTTGTCTCAAACGAAATAACTCATTTCGTTTGAAAGACTATACCGTTTGTAAAATTCCATTTCAACAGATTCCGTTTGAATCTGTCATTTTTCAAAACCAAGAACTTTCTAAGTGTTTGTTGATTTTTCAGGTAAGTACAAGATGGCAAAATCTGAACCTATTCCGTGGAAAGACAACATAAATGAAGAACAGAAGTACAAACACAGAAAGCAGTTAGCGATAAACAAAATGATCAGAATATCTGGTATTTTTGATGAGGCAAAAAGAGCAAATAGATGGGATCCTGACAGAGAGTGTTAACTTGACCCTTATGGAAACATTGCTGTTGATCATATAACTCTTGATTTGGAAACCATAATCCAAGAGTATAAAATTGAAGATGATTATTGGCAGAAGAAATGGTGGGGAGATGAAGAAGAGAAAAAGAAAAAGAAAGAGTTAATAAATGAAATAGAAAGAAACTCAGAAAATATAAGTTTGGTTGAGTTTCTTGAATTAATCAAAAGGATTAGAAAAGGAACACAGAAGACAGAGAAAGAAGGAATGACAAAGAATGAAGAATCAAAGAAGGATGAAACTTCAAAATGTGAAGTTGGGTGCTCTAAATGTGATAAATTTGAAGCTGACAATGTCAAACTCTTGAAGGATATGGAAAGTTTGATATTGGAAGTCAAAAAGATGAAGGATGAGAAACAATTTGACGATAAACAGATTCTTGTGTTGCAAGAAAATTGTGAGAAGCTGAAATCTGAAAATGTTAAACTGTTAAGTGATTTGAACAGTTTGACATTAGAAAACAAAGTTTTTCAAGATAAAATCAAAAGTTTTGAAAATGAAAAAGTAAAAATTGAAAAAGATTTTCAAAGTCAAATAAAGATTCTTGAAGATGGGAGATCTGTTTTTAGCAAAAACAATATTGAAAAGCAAAAGGTAATAAATTCCCATCGTCAGACGATTATTCGACTTGAATAAGAAGCTGAATGTGATAGAAAGAAAATCAAAGATTTAGAGAAGAAATTGAAAGGTTTTGTGAAACCAGATTATCCATGTCCAAAACCGATCAATTCTGTTCCAATAAGTGACAATGTCACAAATGTTGACAAAGTCAAAATTGAAGATTGTGATGATAAATCTGATGATGAAAAAGAAAAAGAAGAAAAAAGAAAAACATTTTTGAAATTAAATGAAATGTTTAAAAATACCGTTTTACATTCTACTGAGAAAGGTGAATGCTCAACGCAAAAACCTGTAAAGAAGAACGTAGAACAGAAACAAAACAATAAAAAATCGAAAAATTTTCAAAAAGAAAATAGAAGCTCATCAGATCAATCATCCAATCACGATAAAAAATCACAAAAATTTAAAAATCAAAACTCAAAAATAGTTGATAATCAGTGGTGCAGGTTTGACCACAGTGCTCAAATTCCAAATCAAGGATACAAGAGGAGAAATGACTACCACGAGGCAAATCAATGCTTTGATCTAAGTGTGTGGTATGAAGACGGTGTGTGGTATGAAAGTAGTGAGAGGTATGATAATAGAGTGTGTTACACTTGTGGATTTCAAGGACACATTGCTGTTAACTGCCAAAGTCAGAGAATCGAAACAAGAAGGTGTTATGAATGCCACATCAGAGGACACATCGTCAGAGATTGCCCAATGAGATCAAAAGTAAGATCGAGGGCTGAATCTCAGAAAATGGGAAAGAAATCAGTCAGTGTCAAGCCCAAAGAACAGAAAGTTCAAGAACCAAAAGTTCAAGAACAGAAAGTTCAAGAAAAGAAAATTAAGCTTTCACAAGGGCAGAAAGACAGACTGAGGAAGAAAAGGAAGAAGGCGAGAGAGTATCTGGAAAGGATTTTGTCCTCGGATAAAACTGGTAATCTGAGAAAAAGTTCTGATGAATTGCTTTCCTCAATTGCAAAGGCAAGCAAAACGAATTCATTAGATACAAATCTGAGGACAAACGGGAAAGAGAAAAGGAAGTTAAAGAAAGAAAAATTAACTAAGCAAAATGATAACCAATCAAAGAAAGTTAATTTTTCAGACAAAATCTTGATCAAGGTTTTTGAATATAAAAGAGACCATGAAAGTTTATTCATTTCACAGGCTAATAAATTTGGAAAACCTAGATCTAGTAAGAATTGGGTACCAATGAAGGTTGGCGATGAATTTGTTTCTAAAAAAACAAAATGAGATCAAAAGTAAGATCGAGGGCTGAATCTTAGAAAATGGGAAAGAAATCAGTCAGTGTCAAGCCCAAAGAACAGAAAGTTCAAGAACCAAAAGTTCAAGAACAGAAAGTTCAAGAAAAGAAAATTAAGCTTTCACAAGGGCAGAAAGACAGACTGAGGAAGAAAAGGAAGAAGGCGAGAGAGTATCTGGAAAGGATTTTGTCCTCGGATAAAACTGGTAATCTGAGAAAAAGTTCTGATGAATTGCTTTCCTCAATTGCAAAGGCAAGCAAAACGAATTCATTAGATACAAATCTGAGGACAAACGGGAAAGAGAAAAGGAAGTTAAAGAAATAAAAATTAACTAAGCAAAATGATAACCAATCAAAGAAAGTTAATTTTTCAGACAAAATCTTGATCAAGGTTTTTGAATATAAAAGAGACCATGAAAGTTTATTCATTTCACAGGCTAATAAATTTGGAAAACCTAGATCTAGTAATAATTGGGTACCAATGAAGGTTGGCGATGAATTTGTTTCTAAAAAAACAAAAGAGCCATCTTCTGGCAATGAATTTGTTTCTTCAAAAACAAAGGAGCCACGTGTTGGCAATGAATCTGACTTTTCAAAGTCAGACAAGCCATGTTCAGGCAATGATTCTGGTTTGTCAAAACCAGAAGAGCCATCTGTTGAGGTAAAAACTGTCAAACCCAAGGCTGGTCAGGCTTGGGTAGATCTTTTCAAATGAAAAACCTGACTTGCCGGAACTCCCAGGTTGGTAAGTGTGGAGTAGGAATCGGCATCTTTCTTGAGAAATTCACAGGTTGGTAACTGTGATATTTCGAATTACAAAAGATTCATCAAGGAGATTAAGTTGTACTTAATTTATCTTTCCGACAAGTGGTTAAAGGAAAACAATGTGATGAAAGAACCCCTAGTTTGTAAAAAGACAAACAAAACTAATTTTCCGGAAAAACCATTTTGATTAAAACAAACTTAAGTGTTTTGAAATCTAAATGGGAAAATAGTTTGTTGTCAGGGGGAGTTCTGATTGTTTATGCCAAGTGAATGGTGAATTGAAGCGATTTGATATCAGTTTGTCACGTTTCTTGTATAGTTTGGTTTCAAATTTTCCTTGAAAATCAAAATTGAAACATATTTTGATTTTAGGGGGAGAAAAATTTTAAAAAAAATTAGAAAATTTGAAAATGCCAAAAACATTGAAAAAACAAAAATGAGTTTTGTTGTGAAAAGAGGAAATGATAGTAAATCAGTGGACTATCACAGCATGCTAAAGAAATGTAATGTCAAAAGTGATAAACGGTCTCACTGATGATGTGTCAGTAGGTTTTTGCACATTTAGTAGATTGTGACGAGATATAAACCTAAATTAAAACTTGCTTATATCGTGGGTAACATCTCTTGGATATATGGGTAACCCCCGAAATCTCGTTTGAAAGATTCCTTTTTCTGATATACTAGGTCTTTATACTCAGTGATGTCTGGGGTATTATTCCGGGACTTCTGCTGAATGGAAGTTCTGACCTAGTCCTCGAATAATACTTTCTGCAAATGCTTGAAACATAGCATCACCCTCAGCATATATGATAAGACAATAAAATTGCTTAGCAATGCTGTTGTAAAAAAGATCATCTAAAGGGGACACACCCAAAAGTTGAGTCATGATCTTTCTACTGAACGGTAGTTCTGACCTGAGCTCTCATGATTCTTCATAATTTATTAACCCCTTACAGATATCATTTGTGTTATACTTACCTGTAAGACTGAATATTGGGATCTGGATACGGGAGTATATTCTGAGGTGGGACACGTGATTAAGTTTAAGTATCTAAGACATTGAACTCGTATCTCGAAGCGGTTGAAATTTGTGTGAAAATTTAAGTGGACCAGTATACTGACAATCTATATGAATCGTTTAGAACTAAAAATGATTAAAGCTTAACGGTGCTAGTGATTGGTCTCATAAACTGATATGATTCTCTTACACAAACTCACAAAAATATTGTTTGTATATATTTCTTTACTGCATTTCTTTAAACTCAAAATCCAAAAAGATTTTAGTGTGTCTTAGCATAAAGTTTTGAAAAATACAAAAAGATTTTCGACAACTGATGTTGGAAAGCGGGATTTTCAAAATTCCAAGTGCTAAACATGATGAACTATATTGGGTTGGGAAAGTTTGTTGAAAAAAAAAACTTTGAATGTTATATACAAATGTTTTTAAAAGATTGTATGTTTAGTTAATCAAGGTCATTTACTTGAACTTGATGTAACTATACAGATTGATGAATGTATGATTTCTACCAGTAAGTTTCTTAAATCTTAATGTTATAAATTTGTGAAACTTATGTTGTGGTAGAGGATGTGCAGGTGATATTCTAGGACTTCATGGCACAGATTGTGAAAAGTTTGAACCAGGAAATAAATTCCAGTTTATCGAAAGGGGGAGTTTACATTCTGGATCAACAATCAAATTGAAGTTTGAAGAATGAGAATGATAGATGTTTAAGGGAGCTTTATAGTGTTAAAGCAAAGATTGATGAAGACTGAAGACTATGAAGACTTGACACTACAAACTTCGTCGACATCCAAGGTGGAGTCTGTTAGTGCAGGAATGTCTGTCAACTTCGTCTGGTATCAAGTCTTGCATTGTTCATGTTTGGATAGAGAGACTAAGACTAAAGACTCGACGCCGAAGACTTCGTCAACATCCAAGGGGGAGTCTGTTGGTGCACTGAATGTCTGTTGACTACGTCTTATCGAGTCTTATGTCTAGATAGGTTAAATGAGTGCATAACAGCATTGGAATTAGGGTTTAATCATATTTTAAAGTGCCGGACCGTTTGAAAATGGCCTGACCGTTAGAACATGGCCTGACCATTTGAACATGGTCTGACCGTTTGAAAATGGCCTGACCGTTTGAACATGGTCTGATCGTTTGAAGCAGCTGTCCGTTTGAAGCAGCTGTCCGTTTGAAGAAACTGTGACATCTTCAAACGGTCAGGGGCGTAGCCTATATATATGTGTTGTGCATGCTCATTTGAAACGGTCATGTATGTGTGTGTGAGCGAAGGTGCTGTTGGATTTTTGTCAGAATACATTGTAAAAGCTCACAATCAGTAATAGAAAGAAAGATTAAAAGGATACAAGCTGTTTTGACTTCGTTTACGTTGATTCCGCCCTCGTATTTGAAGATGGACTGCCTTAACTGACTTTAGGGTCACCGGACCGATCCAACAAATCCCAACCAACTTTGTCATCATTGATGACACTCCTCTAGTGTTGGGACGACCTTTTGTAAAGACTCACAAAGCTCTGATTAATCGGAAGAAAAACAACTTACCCATTCAATTAGGGGCTTTCAAAAGGTGTGTCGATCTTTAACGATCAATGAAATATCTAATCGGCAATGACGACCCCCTAATTGAAGATGAGTCAGAACCACCCGATAAGGAGGGTCTAGCCAAGGACCCTTATAAACCTGGCGCACCACGGAGGCATTCCGCGGAACTATCCTTAGTTTTAGATTAGTTTAACTTTTATGTTTTCTAGTTTAGTTTTAATTTTCAGGAATAAAGTACACTTGAAATGGTGAAGGTTACTAAGGGAAACTTGAACCCACACCCCATGCACAAAAACAGAGCCTCCTGATAATTTTTCTTCATTACAGCAAGTTCAGCACGGGGTCGTGCTCAACCCAACACGCCCCCGTGCCCGAGGATCTGCAGAAAATGCCCAGTTCAGGTAACTGGAAACGGGGTCGTACTCACTGAACACGCCCCCGTGCCCAGCCTTCTGTTTACTTTTGGTACTAGCAGTCTGACCACGGGGCCGTGCTCAGCCCAACACACCCCGTGTTCAGCTACCCAGTAACATAAAATCTTGTTTTTAACCCATTTTTACACATTTTAATCAACCGAAAAACTTATTATTGGGACACATTGAGGACAATGTGTAATTTAAGTGTGGGGGGATGCTAAAACCTTGAATTTTGCAAGTCCTAACAACAAGCCTTACACAAAACTCTATTGGAACCGCTAATCACCCCAAATTTTTTCAAAAACTTTTCATTTTTTTTTTGTCTTTGTTTAATTTGGGAATAACAAGTTCTAAACAGGTTATATTTTTACAAATTTACAACCGATAGCGTCGTGATAAAAAGAACCAACATAAGAAAATTATGAAACGACATGACAAATCTAGTTAAAATTTGATTATATATACTTGATCACATTAAAAACCCATTCCCACAAAAAGTGAGTTTTGAGCCTTTATTGAGCATACAAATACACATATTTAGATTAAATGCTCATCTTTCGTTTCTTGTGTGAGTAGCCACTTGGTTTCTTACGACTCTAGAACTTGCCATGACGATACATTCCCGGTCCTTACCAACTTAAACCCAAGTAAGTAAATGATGGAGGCATTAGGACTAACCCTTTTTCTTTTCAGCACCATTAGTTTTCATTTTTTTTACCACCTACCCAAAATCCCCCTAGTTATCCCCTTTCAGCCTAAACCTTTTCGTTTCAAAACCTACAAAACAAACACCCTTTACCCACCAAAACCTTTTTCTTTTCAAACCCGTTTTGTTTTAGTAAAAAGCTCGGTTATCTTGTGCCAAAAAAACAAAAAAAAAAGAGAAAGAATTTTGCAATAACCAAACAAGTTCCTTAAAAATCTTGTTTGAATATGCTTAGTTTGAAAAAATGTAAAAAAAAAAGAGGATTCACGAAAACCGACGCTTTTTACGCCTTTCGCCCTTCTCTACTAACCATTAGCCCAAAACCACCTACCTTTAACCCAAACCTAACCCTTCCCCAAAGTCCTCTTGATATTTACAAAGGTGTATAGTTAAAAAGGAGGAGGATTGATTTCTTGGCAAGCATATGGTAGAAGTAAGTTCCATGCCGGTCCCGAGTGTTTCACAAAAATACATCTTCGGCCGAGTGTTGTTGAGTGATCTCCCGTGAGTTATGTGAACTTGTATATAAATAGAATTTTAAAGAGGCATGTTATGCCTAAATAAGTAATTTCTCTTATGTAATGTTCTAAATAAATCATAACGAATAGGATTGTAAATAAAATAAAAATAAAACCTAATAAAAATCTTGGATTCCCGACGCTCAAGACAAGCCCAAAACCTTCTCTTCTACCCATTCCATTTGGGTGTGTAAGCCACATTACATGGAGTTTTGCTTGAGGACAAACAAAGATTCAAGTGTGGGGGTATTTGATGTGTGTAAAATGCAACATATAAATTACATTAAATGAGGCATAAAACTAACCCTTTTTTAGTACTAATGTTGGAAAAAGTGTGCTTTTATCTTCCTTTTGTATTTTCAGGATTAAATGAGCTTAAATGAACAAAAGAAGCAAAATTGCAGCCAAATCTAACAATAATACAAGAAAAGAAATAAACGTGGCATGCCCGACCCCTCAACAACATCTTCCCAAGCAAAAACAAGACATCAGAAGGCTGAACACGCCCCGTGCTCATTGAACACGGGGGCGTGCCCAAGTGTCTGCAGAAAAGAAAAGTTATAGAAGCTTCTATTTCCCAACACGGGGGCGTGCCCAGCGGACACGGGGCCGTGGTCAACGCTAAGATTTGCAGAATCCAAGCAAATCTTGATAGTACAGATACGCTTCTGCACACGGGGCCGTGCCCAGCAGACAAGGGGGCATGGTCAACTAATGAAGACAAACTGCATTTAATGAAGAAAGAGAAGATGGATGGACACGGGGCCATGCCCAATGGACACGGGGTTGTGTCCGGGCTTCTTTGCAGGCTATAAATAGAGGTGCTTGGTTCACTTCAAAGGCATCCCTTGGCAAACCACCTCTCTCACACTTCACCCACCCACCACCACCATCACAACCCACATCCACCACCATCATCCATCATCCATCATAGAGTGTGTGTAGTAGTCTCGGGATCCAAGATTGATAGTAAGAGTTCTTGACAATCAAAGGCCATTTTTGCCTAAGTCTCTTACATCACTTGGTGAAGACAAGCATTTAGTGTAATACTTTTTATTTTTAATCTTTTCGCACTTTTTATTTGGTTATGTATTAATGACTTTAATAACTAGTTTCTTATGTTGAAGGTGAAACTTCCTTATCATTTCTGCGTGGTGTCTTGGCGTTATTTTACTGTCTATATAAAATAAAAGATTTACACCATTCATATCTCCACGGTCAATATGGAGATATGTTGGCTACCTGGTCGGGGGTTAAGGGAATGGTTTGGTAATCGTCTTACCTTATTCAGTGTATAGATCCTGCAAGGACCTGGGTCAAGCTTAGTAGGACCTCCTTCAATACCCACTGGTATTGGATGGTGGGGGTTCGAATTTCTTGATCCCCTCATATGTAAACTACTATTAAAACATTAACCCGGCTACTTAGGATTGTATCCCTGCTGACTCAAACTACTTAGCCGAGGGTAACGTCACCTTCAAAAGAGGGGCCTACCACATTACGCATTAATAACTTAATTAATTATCTTTCAATAATCCAACCCTTTAGGATTGTATCCTTGCTGACTCAAACTACTGGGTTGAGGGTAACATCACCTTCAAAAGAGGGGCCTACTACTATAACTAAGATAATCTCTTAAAAAGTGCAAAAGTGCGGAAATAATCAAAGGTTACACTAAAGGCGAGTCGGATCCAAGTGATTCATCTTGTCTATCTATTTTTATTTTTAATTTTTATTTTCAGCATTTTTAGTTTTTATTTTTATGTTTAAACCTTTTTTCTAAATTTTGATATGATTAGACGTTGAGGATAAACCGGTACTAAAAGCTCTTGTGTCCTTGGACGACCTCGGTATCTTACCAACGCTATACTACGCTCACGATGGGTGCACTTGCCCATATGTGTGTTTGGTGTTAGTAAAATATCGTGTTTTATAAATTTAAAACTTGACTAAAGTGTAAAAATGGCTAAAAATTTACATAAAAACATATAACGCTACACACGCATCAAGTTTTTGGCACCGCTGCCGGGGACACAAGGATTTTAAGAAAGCTTAAAATCGACTGCCTAATCAGTTTTTCAAAACCTTTTTAAAACGCGCGCGCATTTTCTGTATTTTAGTTCGTTTTTGCATTTACAGTAGCCTGAACACGGGAGCGTGAGGACCGCATGAAAGCCAAATATCCACATTTGTTCCCTAACTCCCCTGCCGCATTTGTTACCTAACTCCCGTACAATTAACTAACCATGATTAGTGCTTAATGACTGTGCTAAATTTGCAATTAACTGCTTTCTGATTACTGCCATATACATACATATGCATCATACATTGTTTAATGTCATACCAATATTGCATGAAAGCTTTATTGCCTCAAATGATGCATTAAGTACAGTTAGCACAGTTATCTGATAAATCAGGAAAATGCTAACAGAACTCAGCACATAGACAAACAGTGCATTGAGACACAGAATGAGCCAGAAACTAAGTACTACACTAGTATAATGTGTAGGAAAGTAAGGATCACAAAACTGCCTTTCTAGTGATAGTTTAAATGCCGGGAAGTGCCTGAAACTCACCCAAAGTGCTGAATTCAGCAAAATTAAGCAAAAATCAGCATTTTAACAATCTAATTTTATGCAGAAACATGGTTAAATGATCCTGAATGCTTTCCTAAGTGTCGGGAATCAAAATTGTCACAAAATGGTACATAAAGCACACTAAACTTCATAGTTTAGCACTTTAACAAACCGGTAACCAACCGAACAACCGGACACTACCCGAAACACCAAAATTTCACTAGAAGCACTGTTTTAACATTTCTAAGCTAGTTATGGTCCCCGAACATCATAACACCCCATGCAAATATAACACCCCATGCAAATATCTAATAACTAAAGCACGCAACTAATACTTGGATTTCAACTAGAAAGTAACTAGTTTGGTTAAAACCTATCCTACTACCCCCCCCCCCCTATGTCTACGGCCCAACAAGGGCCCCACAAAGTTGATTTGTTTTAATAATTTAATGGATCTTGTGTTTGCTTTCCTAAACATAATACACAAGAGTTAAACTATGATCATGGTTATAAGTAAGACATGCAAGTTAATATCATAAACTTCACACACTAACACACACTACTCTCCTCTCTCCCTCTCTTGTGCTCCCGACCGAAGACCTCCACCACCACCATCACTTCAACTCCATTCATTCCACACACTTACAAAGGTGTTAGAGATCATACAAAGAAGCTAGGAGCTTGTGGAAGTGGAAGGACCTCTCTCATTTGCTTTTACCCATCTCATAACTTCACTTGATCATCCCTAGCCTTGTGCTAGTGGTAAGAGTCTTGATCTTGCTAGTTTATTCCATTTTTAGTGGTTAAAGAAGAATCATAATCATAATCTTAAAGAACACTAAAGATCATAAGAATGAAACTTGAACAAAAGCATGTTTAATGATGAAACTAAGTTGTTTATGTGATGATTTGCTTGTTGATTGTTGTTTGTTCATGTATATGATGTAGATCATCATATGATCTTGCTAGATCAGGATTAAAAAAATAATCTAGCAAGATGAGAAAGTAGTAATATTGTAGGATGATAGATGATCCACACATGAATCATGAACTTGAAAGAATACCTTGATTTCTTGAAAAATAATGATCAAAGTGAGTAGTAACACTTGTAGATCTTAAGATTTATGGATGATTTCTAAAGAAACCAAGTTAAAAATATAAGTTTTGTTAAATCTTGGTTCTTAAATAAATAAACTCTTTTTTTGGTGGTTAAACAAGTGTAGAAACACTTGTGAAACAAGAAGAAATCATAAAGAAACATTTTTTAGAAATGATGATCATAAGTTGTAAAGATCAATCTTCTTCAAGAATGAAGTTTTTAAAGAACTAATCACACTTTAAAGGATAACAAGGCTTACTAATAACACTAGTAAGTTCCTACAAATTTTTACAAATATTCAAGTTCATGAAGTGGTAGATTATTACTTCTTTTTGGCAAATTGGTAAGTAAAGGTTGCTTATTGTTGATTGTGGATTGGTTGTGATGATTTTTACAAAAGAAAATGATATGCTTGAAAGCATGGAAACCTCAATTTTTAGGGGAAACTATACCAAAATTTTCTAAAAATCTAAACACTTAGAAAAATATTTCTAAATAAGTATTTACAAGTGTATTTTAAGCCATAAATTGTTACAAAAACTTTGCCATAATTTTTGGTTACAAAAATACAAATATTGGCGGTTGGTTTTCATAAATAAAAGTGACTAAATATGTATTTAGGAAATATATATTTTGAAGACACCATGTATGTGATTATTTGTATAATTTTGTGTATTAGTTATATTATTTTAGGACATGAAATAATATAACTCATTAAAATACCAAGAATCACAATCCAAAATATTACCAAAATTCCAAAGAATGAATATACACATTTACACAAAAATATTGGTGAAAACCGAACTATGAAATAAGACTTACAAAAATATTCCGGAATTTATTCACAAAGTATATTTTGTTAAATAATATTTTGGACACCAAGGAAATAAAAATATGATTTTCACAATTACTACAAGAAGATGTCATATTTTTGATAAAGGAAAAATATATTATTTTTGGCAAGAATGAATATATATTTTTCTTTGAAAATTTTAGAAAATATATTATTTTCTTACACAAACATGAAATACAACACTTATGGAGTGTGTGACACCTGTGTCACTTCAACCATCAAACAAATGCCAAAACAATGAAATATTGTATTTCATACTTGGGATTTGTATAAATATGTGTATCGTTTGCACATATCAATTCTTGTTCGATTTCGGGCTCTAAATCGCTTTCTGGAAGGTTATACGCGCACCGATGCGTAAATATAACCAGTTTAATGCAACAAACACTCCGGAATAGTGACATAGGCTTAACATACCTTAAATATCCTTTACATAACTTAGAAATAAGTTTTGAAGGCTTTGGTATGGCAAAAACAAGTTAATTCGCTTACAGGGACTAAACTTGACGAACTGCGAAAGTATGTCAATTGGAACTGTAACAAACATTCCGGAATATGACCATAAGTTAAACATACCATAAATATCCTCTACATAGCTTATAAATAGGCTTTGAGGGGTTCGGTGTGCTAAAATAAACTTTTGGGTCATTCAGGGACTAAAAGCGTCAAAAAGTGCATAAGTTTGCACTTTCGCGCATAACTTATGTTCTGAATACATCCGGATATCCAAAAATTTATGTAAGCACTAAAACATTTTATTTTAGTGTTTGTCATAAGAAAAATCCATTCGTCGCGTCATTTGGATCGTTTTTCGCGCTTATGCGCATTCCGTCGTAATTAAGCGAACATCGCGATCGTACGGCCAAACGAACCGACATCCGAGATATTTTTGAGCACATTTTAAGTTCCTTATACTTTAACTTTATTTTAGAGCTTTGAAATGGGGTTAACGGGGCTTAAACGTGTCAAAAATGCATCAAATAGCAAGTTTGGAGCTTCAGGGGCCTGTTCTGCCATTTTTCAAACTTTCTGGTCTGCAGGTCCTTGCGCACCTCAACACTCTGAGTGTTACGGTGCGCAAGTAGGGGCCAGATGCAGCAACTCATTTTTAACAGCCTGTTTCCAGCCTTTCAACCTCCCCAAAGGCCAAATACCACATGTCAATCTCTTGTGGTGGGCAAAATAATGCACCATAACATTCCAACACTTGTACGGATGGGATTCGATCACGTTATTCGAGAAACGATCTTAACGGCTCTCCGAAAACTATAAATACCCATCCATCCCAATTGCAAAACCCACTTGAAATATGAGAATTCTCTAAGTTGGGGTGTTTCATCACCTCATACCTGAGAATACTTGGATTATCAATCTTGCGGGGACCCTTTGTAAGTGTTCCTTCGTTCTTTTATCGCTTTTCTAGTCCGAAATTCGAACTTCGTTTGACTTTCTGCATTGACCAGTTTATGGTCAATGTGAAGTTCATTTGAACTTCATAACGTGAGCGTGATCACGATGGTTATAGTCCCTAGTGACTATACCTACTGATTACCACGTTATCTAGGCTCAGTGACGAGCCGTAGTTTCGGTCAAAATGCGCATTCATGCGTATTTTGTAACCAAACTACTCTTAGGTATCAAAACCGTTTGTTTTGATACCAAACTTGTTTTCAAACTTAGTTAAGCATGTTTTAACATGCTTAGCTCGTCACTTTTAGTGTTGTGCTTGTCTAGTGTCGTAAGGGTAAGCGATCTAAAAATCGCTTATACTTTCGAACCCGACCCGTTTGGTCGATCATTAGGATCCGACCAAATACATTAGGTGACCATAGTATATAGGGAATAACCTTCCGAGGTTATACCTTATGGTCACGGCATTTAGTTAGTTGTATGATAGGTAGTTTATATGCCTTAGGTAAATTACCAAAATGCCCTTTGATGCCAAAATTCATTTTTAACATATGTAACATAACCTATGACCTCTAAACTGATTTATCAACAATATTAAACATGTTAAGGCATATTCTACTTGTCATAGGACTAGTTAGGCGGTCCGAACTCGTTTCACGCGAACGACGCGTTAAAGTAGCATAAGCTACCTAAACGGGTCGTAATGGGTCGTAAGCACTTAGGTTAGGTTTCATTTAGTATGTAGGCTTTGTTAAACCATATGACACGAGTCTCCATACTCGTTTGGTTTACGAACCCTCATTCTATCTAAATCCTCCGATTTAGGTCCGGTATATTAACATAGTTACCTATATTAGGTGCCGTTTGATTTCCGTGATCTATAGCATTGCTTGGTGGTTATCCTAGGACTTCTAAGCAATCTCAAGTGAGTACATAGTCCCCTCTTTTACTGTTTTCAAACTGTTTTGGGGTGAAGCATGTGTACCTATCTGTTATTTTCATGTTTTCCAAAAGTATAATTCATTATACATGTTAGTACTTATCTGCTGACAAACTGAATGACTATCTATGGTTTAAACACTGATTTTTCAAAGACTATAACATTGATTGTTGAATTGTACTTATTTTGTTCACCAGACCAGTTGTTAGTATGATATAGCGCTATAGGATTTGACACCCCATTCCTGTTGTCATGGAATGTCTGAAACCAATTTGTTTCTCCATCCAAATAGGGATTTCCTTTGTGGTATCCCTATAGTCTCAAAGGTGTATTTTGATGCACTAGGTCTGAATGAATTCTTAAATCACATTATTTTTGTATATTTAGTTATACTCCCAAAAGTATAGTTTGATATGCTCCCATGTGTGATATTGTACAAAACCAACATATATTTTGTTAATCATCCAAAGCATATTTTGATATGTTATTTACAAAACCAAAACATAGTTTAATATGTTATTTATCACATCCAAAGCATATTTTGATATGTTATTTACAAAACCAAAACATAGTTTAATATGTTATTTATCACATCCAAAGCATATTTTGATATGTTATTTATAAAACCAAAACATAGTTTAATATATTATTTATAAATCCGAAGTATACTTGTAATATACTACTTAAAACTATTATTTTAAACAACGAAGGTATATTTAATGTACTATCTATCTATCGATTGGGTTTTGGTTAGTGTTTAGATAACGGGACGGGTGTAATGTGATGAAAACATGGTAGATACGCCGCTGGTACTTCTTATATATAAGTGTTTTCATTGCATTACATACGGTGGTGTTATTTAGTACACTTGGGTTAACGATATTGGAACTGAAATATACTTTAATATATTACTCATTCGATTCTCTTAAAATCCAAAGTATATTTTCAAATATACTATAAGCCTTTTTATCAAAATATTGTTTTACGAGCAACTTATCTTATACAAACTCATTTTACATGGTTATTCATTTAACCTTACCTTTATTTATACATATCATCTGATCTTATTGTTTTTCAAACGATTTACAAAACAAATCAATTTACAAGGTTTATGACTAAACTTTATTAAACATTTTCTTAAACTTACAAGTCATGAATCCTATTTTCACAAAACCTATGTATCTCACAGGCATTTTTATGCTGACGTGCCTATTTTTACACATGTTTCAGGTACTGCTTTGCAATGATTGTTGATACATGCTACATTTAGGATGGACTCGTGCCTTAGCAACTTTAAAACTTGGAAGATCATAGTTGTACTTATTTGATTGTATTAAAACAATGAGTTCATTTATTCAATAAAACAGAATTTATTTATTCCATGGTTATGAAACAATAATTCTGTTACAACACTCCCCGACGTTTCCGCCACGTCTAGTTGCTTTACGTGGTCGGGGTGTGATAGAAAAGTTGGTATCAGAGCCAATGGTTATAGGGAATTAGGTTATTAGTAATTGATGTCTGTCGTTATGGACATGCAAAAACCTAATTAACCTAGGTAGCTAGGGTAAGCAGGATATCGAATCCAGAGGAGTCTGTGGTTAATGCTAATTATTATTTGTTTGTAAATATTTGAATTACTTTGAAAACTTACTAGAAAACTATAAACAATAACTTTGAGATTGTAAAAACAATGATAGAAAAAATGTGGTCACTCCGGGATTCAGATTCTGTAATTACTAATAACCTAGTTCTGATTTTATTGGATGCTATTGATTGAAGAGTAAATCTGTCACATCTACCAATTACCTATGCAGTTCAAAATCTTAATATTAATTGATCAGATAAATATTAAAACAAACATACATAGGAATCATTCAATCAACAAAAGCATAATTGGATTCAAAACATAATTACAACTCTGACTGTCACTCAGGATTTGTCTGTCACACAAATTATATAATTACGTAAATAGTCGGTTGTCACCCAACTACAAATCCAAATCTCAATACAAAACAGAAACTAAAATTAAAAGTGTCTTACAAGAATCATTCACCCGAAGTGTCCACGAGAGATTTAGCCGCTCATGATACTCGTCCGATCAAAAGCTTGAAAGGATGATGAACTCATGGTTGAATTGAATCGGTGTTGTGCGACTGATTGATGATGATGTCTGTTGATATTGATCATGATTTTTTCGATTTCGAGAACTCCCCAAAGTGTTATACGGTTGCCCCCAAGTCTCGGCCCACTTGTGATTTGTATTATCCAAAAACCGTTCACCAATGAGTCCACAACAATGATGATGAATATTTTATTTTCTTAAAACCCTTAATGTTGCCATCCACTAATGATCGGCCCACCAAGAATTACTTGGACTTCCAATATGTCGGCCCATGTGCCAATATCTTTTATGTGATTTGTGATGTTTAAAAGAAAATATAATAAATCCTTTCATACGTTGCCGCCAAAATGTGTTTTGTATATATTGATGAGATTTCCTTGAAACCAAAAACCACCTCAAAGTTTGCACATGTCTTTTTATGTTGACTTTATGTGCTTCTTGGCTTCTCACGTGAACAACAGCCGTCAAACTTCTTGTTGGATGATGTGATGATATTGTTTTATAATGATCTCTTTCTCACCTAAATTTTGTGATGTGTGCCGCATTTATCATTCACCGTAGCCTATAGTTTAAAGACAGTAGGTTACGTTTAGAATTTTCTGTTTCTTTTGCTGCTTCCTGGCCGTAAATTACGAGGTGGAACCATATTAACTTTCACATAATGACACCCCAGCCCCTGGACTTCGTGGTTTCACGTTTCTTTCACATTCAAGCTATCACTTGACCCGAACAATTCCCGTTTAGCATGATATCTCTTTAATAATCCTCCGTGCTTGTCCCGTTTCATTGCTAAACTCTCTAACTTTGCCGTATTACGTGTTTTACCTGTAAAACCACAAACATACGTAGTTAACATATTCAAGATGCGTAATCGCTTAAACGAAAATAATTCACACAAAATACGCACGTTAACACTCGGGTTTCACACCCTCCATCACATCCCCACACTTGACATTGATTGTCCTCAAGCAACCATCACAAACATTACTCACCTTATTAACAAATCACCATTAAATTCCTTACCGAATTAGTAATTTAAGGTCCCAAGTCATACCCGTCCCATAGACTGACACAATCGAGATTGACAATCTGACAGATAAATGATACGCATTTAAAACAGCTTAAGACTTGCCTAAGTAAAACTAACATGCTTATATTACTATACACATGCCATACGCCCATCACAATGATCACTCCTCTCGGTTTAATCAAGACTAGCGTGTAATGTGGTAGTATATATTTCACTCAAAACCAAATATGCTACTTTACAATCATAAGCTTGTATAGCAATCACACCTCCACTGTATCAAATAGCGTAACACATATCAAAAGGACTTATGGGTTTTGGGTTAAGGGTAAAGGTAAGGAAATATTTTTGGTTTTTATATTTATATGGCGAACACAAAAGAACATACCAAACCATGACAACTTATTCATACTGATACTAACACTTTGGGTTATTCTCGACCCAATTATTTAACACGAATCTAACAATGATTTTTGTTTTTCTTTTTCTTTCTTTCTTTTCTTTTTCTCTTTTTTTATTTCTTTTCTTTATTTTTCTTTTCAACAAATATCTAAAATATAATTGTCATTCATGGTTGGTAGTTAAACGGGTCAAACGAGGTGTAACAAATGAAAGGTGAAAGGCTCAACATGGTTAACTAAGGTGGGTGGATAAACAATCAACAAATAACACAATGGAAGGGATCCTAATGCCTTTATCATTTATATGCATACGCTAAACCACAGTCTCAGTACGTATCAAACCACACAAGTTCTAACACAAAGCAACATATGGCCTACACTCAACAATTGAACATTTATTGTAAATTCAACTAACATTAAGTAGGCTCAAATATCTCACCGAATAGAAGGAATATAGGTTGCCGACACATAGCATGTGTAATTCCTAAAGCATGTTACCCCTAGTTAGGTATCTCTTCTCAACTATTTTCTAAAACTTGTCAGAAATACTCTCATGAAACTTAAAGGGAAAACCATGACTAGGGATGTAAGTTAGTTTAATATCAGCAAGAAACCCATTAGCGATTGAAAATGTTGGTTTTCATGTAGTTCAAGCATACTTGAGAAACAAAAATTTTCAAAATTTATCAATTTTAGCCCAATTTCAACCAATTCAAGCATTTAAGATCAACAATCTTACCAACCCTTTTCTCGAGTTACCGCATCCCCACACTTGGGATACATTGTCCCCAATGTATGGTGCAATTTATACTCTAAACTCGAGAGATACCACCCACAGACCATGAACGGCTAACAACTAGAAGACTCAACACATAACACCATTCCCAACACAAAGATTCACACCACCAAATAAACAAAAACAAATAAAACACAAGATAGATAAACACATGCACCTGATCAGAAAACAAGTGAGTGTCTATGGTGGTGTAGCTGCTGTGATCTAACCGGAACATACGCCCCTCACAGATTCTCTGAGATCTCATCAGGGATGTTGCCAAACATCCCCACACTTGATTCATTGCATCCGTGAAGATGGAACGTAGAAACCTGTCAAAACACAAACACACCAAAACAAAACCAAACCAAAATACAATACAATACTCTACATCCTCGGGCTGCCTCCCGAGAGCGCTAAGTTTAAAGATCCTCAGCCAGACCGTACCTGATTAAGCTCATGGTGGTTCAAATGGCATCTCTCGTGCAAAGAACACTTGTGCTGGTGGATGGTTAGTATCCCACTGCCATCCATCACTCCATATGGCATCCAAATGGTCCGGGTTATCGAAATCTATCGACTGTAAGAATTCACCCTTAATTTTCCTTGTGGGCTTCTTCTTTTCCTTCAACTGTGAGAACTCACCCATATTCACCTCAAGTGGTCTCTTCTTGGATTCGGTTGCATCTTTTGGTGACTCCTTTTCTAACTTGACTGAACGCTTTTTGTTTCTCATCTTGAGCCACCATGGTGATTTGACCACTTTATCCTTCACAACCTTTTCATCTTTAGACCTGTCAATCATAACAACACTCTCTTTTGGGACATCCTCATTACTTGGAGGATGACACTTATTAGTAATATTAGAATAAGCACAAGTGTGAGACATAAAGTTTAAGGAAAACTTACGTGACCCGAAGACCATATTCACAGTATTAGTATTGCAATCAATGGTAGCCTTCGCGGTTTTCAAGAATGGTCGGCCTAAGATAACCGGTGGTTGTCCTTCAACATTGGACGGCGTGTGGTCCACAACTAGGAAATCTTCGGGGTAATAACAATCGCCTACTCTTACAGCAATTCCTCTCAACATCCCCCTAGATGGTTTCCTTGACCCGTCTGCAAGCACAATCGTGGTGTCCACCTTTTCAAGCTCACCAAAATCGTATTCATCAAACACTCGACCCGCCAATATGCTTATGCTTACCCCATGATCCACCAATGCCCTCTCAGTCTTGAACTCACCCAACTGGACTGGGATCATAGGCACATTCTCCTCTTCATCTTCAACACTTGCAACCAAACGGATTGCACCAATGGTCATATTTAAACAGACGGGTGAATCATTATCATCAACTATTTCCCGTACAGGAGTCACCGCCTCTACATCTGGTTTTTCAATACAAACCTCATCTTGGGAATCCGCGATTGACTCAGATATTTGAGATTGTGAGTCCACTTGACTGTTGCTTCCTAACCTCTCGGACTCTCTTTCAACCCGCTCATTGCATAGTGCATTTATGAATTCACCTAGCTTGACTACATCTTCATAAATTTGATATATATCAGGGGTGTCTTGGGCGTAAATTGATGAGTCATATTCATTAAAATGACCATTGCCTGCATAACCATAGTCCTCAACATATTCTGATTCTCCATTACAACCCCAATCTGGCTTGTACCGAGGACCATCATCCATCTCATAACCACTGTACTCCCAATTTGGATCATGATGGTAGTCCATTTCACCGATATCTTCTTGATATCTATCTTGATAAGAATAACCCTTGTAACCCGCATCTTCTTGTCTTTGCATGCGTTGGGACCACACCCACTCATCTAATTCAGCCTTACTCTCAAACATTGGGCATATGAGTGCCCAATGTCCTTGGTACCCACACCTTGTGCATGTAACATATTCTTTATATTGCGAGCTCATATTTCCTGCACAAGTAGCAAACGAAAAGCAGTACCGAACAAAAAGAAAACCAAGACAAAAGTGAAAGAAAAGAAAAAAAAAACTAACTAGAAAAGGCAAATACTTTTTGGATTTTGGAGTTTTTT
>JARYGA010051467.1:0-17918 GCA_030545235.1 Helianthus tuberosus
CCCCTAAACCTTTTTATAATCCATTCATCACTAAAATCCTTTGGATATTATGTCATTTAGATATAAGACATACACTAATAAAATAATTAAAAGTGTAAGGATGTGTCCCCTACATGGGGCCGTTTGGTTACAAGGGGGGGGGGGGGAAGGTATTCGGTTCGATTTCAACTAGTTAGTTAGTAGCTAGTTAAGATTAATTAGAAGGTTAACCCATTTACTAGTGTGTAGTGTTTTGTAATGGTTGTTAGGGTACTCGGGGACCTTAACTGGTTCAGAAAAAAGAAAAACAATATCATTGACAATATTTTTATGTTCCGGGTTAAGTCCGGTTGTTCGGTTTGACACTGTTCCGTTAAACCGCTTAATTAATCCGAAAAGTGTCTTATGTATATATTTTTGTAACGTTTTTAATTTCTAACACTTAGGAAATCATAACAGACTATTTAATGAATTTTCTGTATTTTATTAGTATGTTAACAAGTACATGTAAGCATAACACATAAATCAGAGAGCAGTTAAAAAAATTCCACACAGTCGTCAAGCACTTTAATTGTCATTAATAAATTGTACGGAATGCATGGAATTTGAGGGTTGTCACATTCTCCCCCTGTTAAGAGAATTTCGTCCTGAAATTTAGCACCTGGTTACTGAGGAGGCTAGTTAAGTTGCGTTGTTTTCCTGATTTTCCTGGGGTGTCACATCATCCCCCCATTGATTTGGAATTTCGTCCCGAAATTCTGCAGTAGCTTCAGCCTCAGTTGTGGTTGTGTTTTTCTTAAACAGTTGGGGATACTTGAGTTTCATTTGGTCTTCTCGTTCCCAGGTATACTCTGGGCCACGACGAGCATTCCAACGAACTCGGACCAGAGGTATCCTGGTACGCTTGAGGATCTTAACATCTCCATCCGTAATCTCTACTAGTTCTTCGACGAATCACAGCTGGTCATCGATGGTGAGTTCCTTGAGAGGAACTATGAGGGTCTCATCTGATAGACACTTCTTCAGATTCGACACATGGAATACGTTGTGAACTCCGCTGAGTTCTTTAGGTAGATTCAACCTGTAGGCGACTTTGCCAATTTTCTCGGTGACTTCGAATGGTCTGACATAACGCGGATTGAGTTTGCCTCATTTGCCAAAGCGGACTACACATTTCCAAGGTGAGACTTTGAGTAGCACTCGATCCCCAACGTGTAGCTCGAGTGGTTTTCTTCCCTTACTAGCATAGCTTTTCTAACGGTCACGAGCTGTCGCCATTCGCTGTCGTATCTGAGCAATTCTCTCGGTGGTATCTACCACAAGTTCTGGGCCAGTGATTTGGCTGTCACCAACTTCTGCCCAACAGAGAGGTGATCGGAATTTGCGTCCGTACAATGCCTAAAACGGAGCAGCCTGGATGTTGGTGTGGTAACTGTTGTTATATGAGAACTCCACTAGCGGGAGGTGCTTTTCCCAGCCATTACCAAAATCGATTACACATTCCCTAAGCATGTCTTCAAGGGTTTGGATGGTGCGTTCAGATTGCCCATCCGTCTGTGGGTGATAAGCGGTGCTCATAAATAAACGTGAGCCAAAAGACTTGTGCATTGCTTGCCACAGTTCTGAAGTAAAACGCGCGTCACGATCAGATATAATAGAGGTTGGCACTCCGTGCCTTGATACCACTTCCTTTAGGTAAATGTCTACAATAGTAGAAAACTTATCCGTTTCTTTGATAGCCAGAAAATGTGCAGACTTGGTCACTCGATCTACGATCACCCAAATGGTATCGTTTCCGCGTTGAGATCTGGGCAGGTCGGTAATGGAATCCATGGAAATTTGCTCCCATTTCCATTTCGGGATCTCCGGTTGTTGAAGTAGGCCTGATGGTTTCTGATATTCAGTCTTGACTCTCGCACAAGTCAAGCACTTACTGACGTAGGTTGCTATGTGAGCTTTCATGCCAGGCCACCAGTATGTAGTCTTTAGGTCGTTGTACATCTTATCCGAACCAGGATGTACTGAATAACAAGACTTATGTGCTTCATCCATCACAAGCTCGCGTAGGTCTCCATACAGTGGAACACAGATGCGTCCGTTAACATAGTAGGCGTCGTCTTCCTTTTGTTCCAGTCGTTGCCTCGATCCTCGTAGGGATTCAGCCCTGATGTTTTCTGCTTTCAACGCTTCAACCTGAGCATCGCGAATCTGAGTGGGAAGGCTAGAGTGAATGGTAAGAGGTAAAGCACGTACACGCTTAGGTATGTATACTTTCGACTGAGGGCGTCGGCCACAATATTGGCCTTGCCCGGATGGTATTTGATGGCGCATTCATAATCGTTCAAGAGCTCAACCCATCGGCGTTGACGCATGTTTAACTCCTTTTGCTTGAAGATATGCTCGAGACTCCTGTGATCGGTGTAAATGGTGCACTTGGTACCGTACAGGTAATGTCTCCATATCTTAAGTGCGAAAACAACTGCTCCCAGCTCCAGATCGTGAGTAGTGTAATTCCTTTCATGAACTTTAAGTTGGCGCGATGCGTAGGCAATGACCTTGTCACGTTGCATCAATACGCAACCAAGTCCTTGGATGGAAGCGTCGTAATAAACCACAAAATCTCCTGTGCCTTCAGGCAATGAGAGGATAGGCGCACTACAAAGTCTATATTTCAAGTGCTGAAACGCAGATTCCTGTGCATCACCCCAGCGATAGGTGACACCCTTCTGAGTCAGTGAAGTGGGGGGTTGCGCAATCTTGGAGAAATCCTTTATAAACCTTCTGTAATATCCGGCCAAACCCAAGAATTGGCGCATTTCTATTGGTGTACGGTGTGCAGGCCAGTTCTTGATCGATTCAACCTTAGATGGATCCACATGAATCCCATCCTTGTTTACCACATGGCCTAGAAAGTGGACTTCGCGAAGCCAGAAGTCACATTTTGAAAACTTGGCATACAACTGCTCTTTTCGAAGAAGTTCCAGCATAAGTCGTAGATGCTGCTCATGTTCCTCCTGACTCTTAGAATAGATTAGGATATCGTCGATGAACACAATAACGAACTTATCCAGGTAAGGCTTGCACACTCGGTTTATGAGATCCATGAAGACCGCTGGTGCATTCGTTAGCCCGAATGGCATAACCAGAAACTCGTAATGGCCGTAACGAGTTCTGAATGCTGTTTTGGAGACGTCCTCATCTCGGACCCTCACCTGATGGTATCCCGATCTCAAATCAATCTTAGTGTAATAGCTCGACCCTTGCAACTGGTCGAACAAGTCGTCAATACGTGGAAGAGGATAACGATTCTTCACAGTCACCTTGTTAAGTTCGCGATAGTCAATACGCATCCTGAAGGTACCGTCTTTCTTCTTCACGAATAGTACTAGAGCTCCCCAGGGTGAAGAGCTAGGACGTATGAAACCCTTTTCCAAGAGTTCTTGCAATTGCGTGGACAGTTCTTCAAGTTCTGACGGAGCTAGACGATATGGTGCTCGAGCTACTGGTGCTGCTCCAGGAGCTAGCTCGATTTGAAACTCAACTTGGCGATGAGGCGGAAGACCAGGCAATTCCTCAGGACATACCTCAGGAAAATCGCGCACAATAGGGATGTCTTCAATTCTCTTCTCTTCTGTTGATGTGTCAGTAATGAGCGCTAGAATGGCAGTGTGGCCCTTTCGCAAACACTTCTGGGCCTTTAGGAAAGAGATGATGCCCACGACTGCACCACTCTTATCGCCTTGAACCACGAGGGGTTCTTTACCAGAACGAGGAATGCAGACAATCTTCTCGATGCAAAGAATTTCCACTTGCTGATGGGATAACCAATCCATCCCAATAACAACGTCGAAACTACCAAGTACGACAGGAATAAGGTCGATAGAGAAGGTCTGACCAGCTAAGACGAGGTTACAACCTTTAACTATGTGTGTGGCTTCAAGACTTTTACCGTTAGCTAGTTCTACCGTGTGTTTGGTGTTCAGGAGTGTTGGAGTGCACTTAAGCATTTGACGAACTTTTAAGGACACATAACTAGTATCGGCACCCGAGTCGAATAAAACAGTGACAAAGAAATCGTCCAGAAGAAACTTACCCATCACAACGTTGGGATCGTTCCTTGCATCACCCTGACCTAGCACGAAAACACGACCCCTTGCCCCATTGCCATTGTTCTTTCCCCCATTGCCGCCTCCATTGTTGCCTCCATTGTTGTTCCCATTGTGGTTCCCATTTCTTTGGTTATTGTTCTGGTTTTGGTTCAGCTGGGGGCAGTTCCTCTTAAAGTGGCCTTCAGCGCCACACTGAAAGCATCCTTTATTTCCCTGCTGATGCTGCTGCTGGTGGTTCTGTGGGGCTTGTTGTTGTTGTTGGCGATTTTGATTTGTTGGTCGGGCGCTCCTGCAATCCTTTGCTTCATGACCAAACTTGTTACACCTCAGGCAACGACCTTTGTTGCACTGCCCGCTGTGATGTTTGTTGCACCGGTTGACTTGGGGTGGTTCCCTCGGTATCCACCCTATCCTTGGTGCTGACCAGGACTCTGGTACTCATCAGTCTTTCGCTGCTGAGACTGAACTGAAGTAGAACCCTTTCTGGAGTTCCCATCCCATTTTCGCTTGCTGTCGGTAGGTGCATCAGAAGTAGCTGTGGCACTGATACGTTTGGGTAGCCTGTTTTGCTCCACCGTCTGGTCGGTGAGACGATGGGCCAACTTGATAATTTGCTGTATGGTACCCAGGTTGGCTGAAGTCACGTGACTTTGAATCTCTGGTACAAGGCCCTTGAGGTACAGCTCAATACGTTTGATGGGAGGGTCCACCATAGTTGGACACAGGATGGCCAGCTCGTTTGAGCTCTTAGTATACGCCTCAATCTCAGACCCCGTCATCTTCAGGTTGTAAAATTCCACCTCTAGCTTGTGGATCTCATCCCGACTACAGTACTCCTCCTTGATCAGCTCTTTGAAACCATTCCAGGGTGTGGAATTAGCAACTGCCAGTCCTAGTAGTTGAACCTGTGCCTTCCACCAGGTTAACGCAACTCCTTCAAGTGTTCTGGTAGCATATTTCACCCTGCGGTCTTCGAGGCATTCGCACATCTCGAAAACAGACTCAAGCTTTTCAAACCAGTGAAGAAGGCCCACTGCTCCTTCGGTGCCACTGAAAGTAGTAGGTCGGCAGTCCATGAACGTTTTGAATGTGCACACAGGAGGTTGAGCATGTTGACCTCCTGCTGGATTTGCTGCGAGTGCCTCAGCGACTCGTTCGTTGATCAAAGCCGTCAACTGGGCTTGAGTGAGGTTGATATGTCCTCCGCGTCTGCTCATGATCTTTATAACGAAGCAACGTAAGTGAGGAAAGTGTCGCGAAAGTGCGTAAGTGTGGGACGATAGTAGAGAGTAAGCACACAAGGTTCAAATAGCAATTATCACATTATCTAATGCACAGTGAGAACTATCTAACCGACAATATAACATAAATCATACCACTTATGGTGTCGAGTCTTGCACGTGGAGCGTCGTTGTGGATCGTTGAGCACAGTACAGGTTATAGTCTGGTTTTATCAAAACGTTTCCCTTTTTAAAACCAAGTTCACTATAACCAATGGCTCAGATACCAATCTATCACACCCCCAAAATCCACCATGCGGAGTATCACCGCTTGGAGGCGTGACGTGACCAGGATCGAGCCACCAATCATATTGAACATCGTAATTAAGTAAATATGACCAACCACAATACGATTGGTGACCAAAGCTAGTTGACCATGTTTAGTTTAAACAGCGGAAGCATAAAAGTAAATCCAAAAGCACAAGTTCACAGTTTATAAGTTAAAGTTCAAAACGCAAGTTTAATAAGTTCATAAGGATTTAAATAATAAGTACGAATCATAACATTCCGTACACCACAACGACTCCTTCCTCGTGCAAGCTCCAAGCGTTTAGTGACCTGTAAGGCATGTAACAACGAGTCAACAACAAAGTTGAGTGAGTTCACAGTTGGTTGTTCAGTTAATGAGTTCGTATCAGAAATCGTAAGTTCGTTTCATAACCATGTATTACCCATTATCCTTGATTCCCAAACCTTTACGATATTTAGTGGGGGCTTCCCATTATGTATGTTACTAGACTAGGCGTATCCATAAGTGTCCTTCCCAATCCGAGGACGGTGTTAGGTATGAGTGTACGTAGGTTTTACGTACGTGCCCTTCTCAATCCAAGGACAGTAGTAAGTATGAGTGTACGTAGGTTTTACGTACGTCCCCTTCTCAATCCGAGGACAGTAGTAAGTATGAATGTACGTAGGTTTTATGTACGTGCCCTTCTCAATCCGAGGAAAGTAGTAAGTGTGAGTGTACGTAGGTTTTACGTACGTGCCCTTCTCAATCCGAGGACAGTAGTAGGTAGTCTAGTAGGGTTGATAATATAAATAGTTATTCAATTCCCATTCCCAACCACCGGGAATCCCATGCCTTAGTAAGGGTGTGAACTCGCCTCGGTTTGCTCGGTTAGATTCGCAAATATAGCTAACAGTCAAGGTCGGGCAATCACGTCCTAGTATGATTTACCAGTTAGTCATTTAGTGGCTTTCAAATAGAGCACAAAGTTTCTACACGTATCTATCACATAGCAAGCATTACTTTAACTGTTTATGCCCATATATACTTCCCATCCATTCCCCACTCATAAGCAAACATACGATAGTGCACGTAACACGTATAACATGTTAGATCATTCACAGATAGCATACTCGACATTTAGACACGCAAATCACCACCTATGTCATTTCCGCATTAATATTCAAAACCGGGCTGTTTTCGGACATTTTAATAGAATAGTTAAATTATTCCAAATATTCACAAATTTTTACAGAATGTCTTAAACGTTCCAGATTTTATTGTGTAAAAATATCGGGGTCTGGTTCATTACCGATATTTTATAAAAATTCATTTTCCGGACCGAACTCAGATTCATATTTTTCTGACCACAGTCCACGGGATAATTTATTTAAAATTCATCGAGCGTCCGATTTACGAAATTCCAGTGGGGTAATTACAAATACATCGGTGGTCATTTACAGTACAAGTTTCATGATCCAACTCTACACAGAACCCAAGTTATGACAGAAAACAAAACATATATTTTCAGCAGAAAAACGCAGCTCTAGCTGCTGTTACGAAATGACGCTTTAAAAATAGTAAACGAAGTACAAAAATTACGATTCTGGTGCCATTAGAACCGTATTTCATAATAACACGTTTTAGACTCAAAATATAAGTTTTTCGTAGAGTTTATGACCTGTTTATAGCCAACTGAAGTTGGCTGTAAAACCGGGACAGATTCTGTTTTCACTCTTTAACTTACTAACTTGTGTTCGATTGATTCCGTTAATCATGTTTAGTGACCAAAACAACATCAAACATTAATATAAATCAGCAAAACATCAGATAATCAACCAATAATCATAACCACACAAGATCTACATGATTTACACACATAACTTTTCTTTATCCATCTTATTCATCTTATGTTCAAGAGTTTATGTTATTTAGTGTTCTTCATATTTCATCATACAAACATCTATTAACCACTAAAATCAAGAACAAGATAGTGATTTAGAACACTTACTACTAGCACAAGGCTAGGAGAGAAACTAGACGAAAAACGGTTGGTTAATAGCGTTGTGGTGAGGTCCTTGGCAATCCGTAAGCACCGAGCTTCCTATACGTGATCCTTCACACTTGAGTGTATGTAAAATAACAAGATTGAAGTTGGGAAGTGATGGTAGTTGTGGGTTGGTGTTCGGCCGATCAAAGAGGGGGTGAGGAGAGAGTGATGAATTTTTTTTTTTTTTGAGTTGGTGATAATGAGAGTGGTTACCCCCTAAACCTTTTGATAATCCATTCATCACTAAAATCCTTTGGATATTATATCATTTAGATATAAGACATACACTAATAAAATAATTAAAAGTGTAAGGATGTGTCCCCTACATGGGGCCGTTTGGTTACAAGGGGGGGAAGGTATTCGGTTCGATTTCAACTAGTTAGTTAGTAGCTAGTTAAGATTAATTAGAAGGTTAACCCATTTACTAGTGTGTAGTGTTTTGTAATGGGTGTTAGGGTACTCGGGGACCCTAACTGGTTCAGAAAAAGAAAAACAATATCATTGACAATACTTTTATGTTCTGGGTTAAGTCCGGTTGTTCGATTTGACACTGTTCCGTTAAAGTGCTTAATTAATCCGAAAAGTGTCTTATGTATATATTTTTGTAACGTTTTTAATTTCTAACACTTAGGAAATCATAACGGACTATTTAATGACTTTTATGTACTTTATTAGTGTGTTAACAAGTACATGTAAGCATAACACATAAATCAGAGAGCAGTTAAAAAAATTCCACACAGTCGTCAAGCACTTTAATTGTCATTAATAAATTGTACGGAATACATGGAATTTGAGGGTTGTCACAGTGCTGTGACGAAGAAGATGAACGATGAAGACGAGTCGAGACCGAGGATGATGATGACTCGAGATCTCGGTGGCGACTCGGAACCGTGGTTGCAACTCGAGACCAACTTTTTGAAGACTCGAGACCTCAGTCGAGACAGTGGTTGCGACTCGAGACCGACACTCGAAATGATGGTTGATGGTTGCGACTCGAGACAGCTGGGGAAGAAGATGACTCGAGACCTTGAAAGCAGACGATGTGAGTCGAGATCGCTGAGTCCAAACTGTGATGACTCGAGATCGGAACATAAAATCGAAGAAGATGATGATATGTTGATAGCGACACAGGACCCGAGACCAGAGATGATCAATGAAGATGCTGACTCGAAACCACAAATAGATGGCACTCGAAACCAAGGCTACAACTAAAAACTCTGGATGTGTCGAAATCTTAAAAAGATTTTTAGAATCTGACAAAACAGAAAGTCCAAAAATTTTGGAAAAATAAATCCTTTTACAAACAAAAGATATTCCCTTTTAAAATTCAAAAATTGTCCAATATCGTTTAACAGTTTCAAAATAGATTGAAACACCAAACTATATTGATTTTTGATAAAAATTCGATGAACACGAAGAACGCGAAGAACACGAAGAACGCGAAGAACACCAATCCAAAAACAACGAAAATCTTGAATCTTTGATATCACACCGAGCCTAGAAAAAAGGTTCTAATGGCTCTGATACCACTTGTAAATCCCGTGAAATGGATCTTTCAATGATATCAAACAACACCAAGTTTGTACGGAATCCAAACTAGATGTGATTCAAGAATAAACACGAAAAATATGAAATACGAAGAACACAACGAATCACCTTTAAACACTTGCACACGATTCTATTACTATCAACTAGCAAAACCGTCTAGTACAAGTGCTCACAAACAATCGCCTTCCTCTAGCTCTCTCTAGGAATTCTATAACAATGAGGTTCCAAAGGTTCCAACCCTAAAACAAGTTAGAAACTTGTTTATATACTTACTCAAGCCCACTTCCCTACATGGGCTCCCCTTGGGCCTGCTTGGCCCACATGGCCTAAAGCTTGGCCCAAGTGACCTATAAAGGTCCACAACCTAATATAAACTAACCCGGTAAGGCCCAGTTCGTAACCATAACCCGTTGTGTTAATTTGATGTGTCAGTCTCACACTTTAGGGCCTGACAGTAACTCTATTGTCGATCGCGTGCTGCTTTTAGTCATACCTTGACTGGAACAATCTTGTCCGTTGTTTCTTGTACTATTTCTGGTCCAGATAATTGCTTTTCTCCGATCTCTGCCCAACAGATTGGAGTTCGGCACTTTCGTCCATATAGTGCTTCAAATGGTGTAGCATTGATATTGGTGTGATAGCTGTTATTGTAAGAAAATTCTATTAATGGTAAATGATCGTCCCAATTACCCCCGAAATCAATTACACAAGCTCTAAGCATATCTTCCATTGTCTGAATTGTCCTTTCACGTTGTTCGTCCATTTGAGGATGACAAGCGATGCTTAGATTTAACTTGGTTCCCATTGCCTTTTGGAAACTTGTCCAAAAATGAGAGGTAAAACGGCTATCTCTATCAGAAACAATTGATAAAGGAATTCCATGTAATGAAACTATTTCATTTACATACAATTTGGCTAGTTGTTCCATACTGAAAGTTTCCTTTATTGGTAAGAAATGAGCTGACTTAGTTAGCCTGTCTACAATCATCCAGATTATATCATTACCTTTTCTTGTTTTGGGTAATTTGGTAAGAAAATCCATTGTTATCAATTCCCATTTCCAAACTGGCATCTCTAACTGTTATAATAAACCTGAGGGTTTCTGATGTTCAGCTTTAACTTGTGAACAGGTTAGATACTTAGAAACATAAGCTGCTATATCCTTTTTCATTCCTATCCACCAGAAATTTTTCCTTAAGTCCTTATACATCTTATCACTTCCAGGATGCATCGTATATTTAGACTTATGAGCTTCTTCTAATATACGGTGGCGTAGGTTTCCTAATTTGGGTATCCACACTCTTTTCTTATGGAATCTCCATATTCCATCTGTTCCTTGTTCTAGTTCCTTAATCATTCCTTTCAATTTTTCAATATCATCCTTGATTACTGATTCATGTGCTTTTCTAATTTGTTCATTTAAATCTACTTGTAGATTTAATTTAAGAGAACGTACTCTTTTTGGCGTCTCATGATACTTTCGACTTAAAGCATCGGCTACTACATTAGCCTTTCCTGCTTGATACTGGATATTACAATCATAATCACTAAGAATTTCCATCCATCGTCTTTGTCTCATGTTCAACTCCAAATTTTAAGGGCAAAAATTTTGGATCCTAATTCCAAATCATGGGTAGAATAATTCTCTTCATGATTCTTAAGTTGTCTAGATGCATAGGCTATAACCTTTTGACGTTGCATTAACACACATCCATAACCTAACTTAGAAGCGTTACAATAGACTACAAAGTCTTCAGTTCCTTCTGGTAACGCTAGTATGGGTGCGTTGGTTAATCTTTGCTTAAGAATTTTAAAGGCTTCTTCTTGTTTTGGTCCCCATTCAAACTTAACATATTTACAGGTTAGCTTAGTTAAGGGAATGGCTATTATAGAAAAATCTCGGATAAATCTTCTATAATAACCGGCCAATCCTAAGAAACTTCTAACCTCGGTTGGTGACTCAGGGGTTTTCCATTTGGTAATTGCCTCAAACTTGGTGGGATCCACATGAATTCCTTCATGATTGACTAAATGCCCAAGAAACTGTACTTCTTCTAAACAAAATTCACACTTTGAAAACTTTGCATAAAGCTTTTCTTTTCTTAATAAACTTAGAAGTACGTGCAAATGCTTTGCATGTTCCTCTTTGCTCCTAGAGTAAATGAGAATATCATCTATAAAAACAATTATGAATTTATCCAAATATGGCTTACATATTCTTTTCATCATGTCCATAAATGCGGCTGGGGCATTGGTTAAGCCAAATGGCATGACAGTAAATTCATAATGGCCATACCTTGTTCTGAAAGCGGTCTTAGGAATGTCCTCTTCCTGTACCTTTAATTGATGATATCCTGATTGTAGATCAATCTCAGAGAAAAATCGAGCTCCTTGCAACTGATCAAACAAATCATCGATTCTTGGTAATGGGTACCGATTTTTAATCGTGACTTTGTTCAATTCACGGTAATCAACGCACATTCGCATTGACCCGTCTTTCTTTTTGACAAATAAGATTGGTGCTCCCCATTGCGATGAGCTTGGTTGTATGAATCTTTTCTCCAACAATTCGTCCAATTGTTTCTTTAATTCTTGCATTTCTGTGGGCGCCAAATGGTAAGGTGCTATGGCAATTGGTGTTGTTCCTGGTAGCAGATGGATTCTAAATTCAACTTATCTGTCTGGTGGTAGTTCTGGTAATTCTTCTGGAAATACATCTAGAAACTGAGATACTACTGGAATATCTTTCAGTTCTTTTCCTTTAGTGTTAATGATTATGGAAATCAAATACACTAATGATCCTTTTCTTACATAACTAGTTGTTTTCATCACAGAGATGAATTTTGTGAATCTAGATAACTTATCTCCTTTATTTGTGATATTTTCACCCTTTGGTGAATTTACTTGGATTGAGTTTTGATTACATAAAATACTGGCTTCATTGGCTATTAACTAATCCATTCCTAATACAACATCAAATCCTGCCAAATTCATTGGATAAAGGTTTGCAATAAACTTTTGATTTAAAAATTCTATTCTTGCTCCCTGCAAGATTTCGGTAACCTTAATGGTTTCCCCATTTGTTGTTTCTACTAGACACTCTTGTGGGAGTTTAGTTAATGGCTGATTGAGAAGTTTGCAAAATGAAGTATTAATAAAACTTTGGTTCGCACCAGAGTCAAATAATACTTTGGCAAAAACATCATTAACTAAAAACGTACCGGCAATCACGTCCGGAATCATCTTGGCTTCTTCTATAGTCAGAACAAATGCTCTAGCATTCTTAGTAGTCTTGTTGTTCATGGCTGGAGCTAGTTTTGGATAGTGTGGTTTGATGTGCCCTTTTTCTCAACAGTTGAAGCACACTCCATTACTAGGTTTCTTCCTACAATCTTTTTTTTTTGTGTCCTGGTATCTTGCAGAAGTTGCAGTAGGTGGAGCATCTTCCTGAATGCTTCTTCTTGCAGGCTTTATAGTAAGGTGCAGAGGTAGAACCTATGTTTTTCCCACGATTGGAATTTCCATAGCGAAATTCTTGGGTAAGCCTTTGAGCCAGGTTCCTACTCTGGTCCTCTTCTCGCGTACGCACTAATTCATCAGTCAAAGTGTTTGCTAGTTCTACAACTTCTTCTATAGTTTGGGGTCTAGCCGCCTTGACTACATGCCTAATCTCACTGATTAATCCCCATATGTATCGGGAGATTAATACTAGTTCTGGTGATGCAAGGGTTGACACTATTCTAGCATATTCAAAGAAAGTAGTAGTGTAACCCTTACTTTCCACACCAGTCATTCTAAGGTTTAAAAACTTATTTGCTATCTCTTCTTTTTCATTGGGAAGGCAGAATTTTCTTTCCACCATGTTCTTAAATTCCTCCCATTCCATATTGAAAACCCTGTCACTTCCCCTAGACTGGAGGATAGTGTTCGACCATTCTAAAGTTGAGTTCTTAAACAGATTGGAAGCAAACATTATCTTATCCTCTTCTGCACACTTGCTTATTTTTAAGACTGTCTCAGTCTTTTCTATCCAGCGTAGAGCTGCAATGGCCCTTCATTGCCCAAGAATTCTATTGGTTTACAAGACCAGAATTCTTTATAAGAACAACCATAAGACATGGTTCTTCTTCTTTTGGGAATGGGCACTTGAAGTATTGCTGCATTATTTACGCTGTGTTCTGGTTCAGTAGGTCGTTTACTGAGATTATTACTTTTATTATCTGTTTCCTTAACCGTTTTGATAATATATGGCATTGGATCTATAATTCCTTGTGCCACTATGTGTTGGATAGCACTGCTATCTATTTGGTTTCCATTATTATCATTATTCTGGTTTTCTTGATTCCCTTCGTTGTCCATCTGAATTTTAAACATTTACCACATATTAATACCACAAGATAATATTTAATGCAAGCAATCACACAACAAGCATATTGATCAAAATTGTCGAACATTACGACCTTTACTATATTTTATATTATGCATCTATATCTATTACAAATACAACTGGAATTGCGAATACAATACTAGTATGCATCCGTAGCTGTTGACTAGGTCTTTTTTTTTCAAACATACACACATATTACATATATATATATATATATATATAATACTATTAATGGTACGGGTTCATTCAAAATTCCATATTACGCTCATCATATTTCCAGACGAGTCGTTCCCCTATCTGTCTCATCCATTCACTTCCATTAAAAATCTCCTCACCAATGGTTTGGAGTTCTTGCACATTCTCAGTGCTCATGGGTGGTGTGGGTGCTGGTATTGGGTTTGGGAACTGGGGCATGGGTTCTTCGTGTGGGTAAGGGTTCTCTAGGATTTCCCTGATGTATTGGTCATTATCAAAATATGGATCCAGGGGGTCCAGGTTTGGGTAAGCTGCTAGGTTTGGCATGGGTTCGTCTGGTATTGGGTAGCGTTGTTCATAATCTCTATGGTCATCAAACCATGGGTCATAGTCTGGGGGATGGGGTGCTGGTACTCAAGGTATTTCTGCTGGGTCAAAATCATGCATTGGAATTTGGTCTATAGGGTTTGGTTCCAAATCCATAGGTTTTGTGGGAAATAGTGGCAACGGTTGGGGTTCTATGAGTTGTTCTAGATTAGGGTTTGCAGCTGTAGTTGCTAAGATATGAAAATTTGCTAGACTCCTATTGAGCATATCCTGAGTGTGAGCATTCGTTTCTCTATTAGTGGCTGCTAAAGCACGTTGTTGCTGAAGTTTTCTCATTCTTTTTCTACGTTCATGGGCTCCTCTGCTGAACCATCCTCTCTTCTTAGGAGGGAATGACTCTTCAGATTGTGCTTCGAACACGAAAATCCCATCTTCAGTGTCATTCGAATACCCTGAGAGGGTAGGCTGTGAAGAGGTGCCTTCGTCCCTAGGTGAGCTGGACAACTGACGGTAAGCGTCTGAAGGTCCTTGGTCGCTCATACTGTAAACTAACAAATTTTCAAATAACACACAACACTAATATACAGATATACACGTATCCATCTAATTTATTTCCTAACATATTGAATAACATTTTGGTGTCAGCAGAACACTTCTCTTGCTGAATCAGTGGCTTAGCTCTGATACCACCTTCTGTCGCAACCCCCGTCCCCTATTTACCCGGGAACGGGAGGCCGCGACCAGTTTCAGTGGTATCGGTGATTATCAGTTTGGTAGCGGAAATTACATCAGGAACGTAGTTAGGAAATATTTTAACAGAGTAAAATACCACACTTTTATAATATTAAATACGTGGGAAATTCCCAAGTTTCCAGTACACACATATTCATAGGGATAAACCCTATTTTATTTAAATAAAAACATCTCTTTATTTAGGTAACTTTTATAGCCACTTTTCTGTTGGTGCATATTTGTGACAAAAGCTTAGATTTGGTCTTTGGATATCTTGTAATTAGTAAAACGATAAACAGTTAGCGGGTTTAGCTTTGTAATAGTTAATTAAGAGTGATTGGGCCAAACCAAACCCATATAGGGGGATGGTAGGCGAAATGGGCCTAGCCCATGACCTAGCCCATGTGCAAAGCTTTGTCCTATATAAACAAAGCTTAGCATTAGGGTTTAGGTTGATCTTCCAATCATCTAATCACTTTTAAGGGAATTCGTGAAAGACAAAGGCTTGGACGAATTAGGATCTTGATTGATTGTAATCGTTTGAAGATAATCAATAAAGATCGGGTTTAAAGTGATTCTTGTTCTACTTGTTTTCTGTGAAATCTGATCTAGAGGATTCCGCACTCTAGGTTGGATAGACGATTCTGTTACGATCCATACGGCTCACGGGACCTACAATTGGTATCAGAGCGTTAGGCTCTTGTTTGGCTTGGTTCAGAATCGTTTCTGCAGAAAATCGGCGTTTTTGGACGTGTTTTGACGGCTGTTCTAGGGTTTGCTGCTGATTTCGGGTTGATAACTTGGATTTCGGATCAAGAAACAAGCATTACGGATTGATTTCGGACAGGAAATCAGTCATTTCGGATTAATCAGCATCAATTTCGGACCAGAAATAAGCATTTCAGATACTCAGGATTGCATTCCGGATCAAACAGTTGCATTACGGACCAGCTGAGTTGATTACGGATCATTTCGAACTTGAAGACTTGCATTTCGGAGTAGAAGTCTTGGATTTCGGATCCAAATAACTCATTTCGGACCACATCAAGTTGTATTTCGGACCAGTCAAAAGGATTACGGACCATTTCGGATCAGATTGACTTGATTTCGGACCAGCTTGATTCCATTTCGGATTAGAAGTTCCATTTCGGATAAACAAGTGGTGATTTCGGATCAGTTTAACTCATTTCGGACCATTTCGGACAAAAGGGTGTTCATTTCGGATAAACACAACCATTTCGGACTAATACGGATAACCATTCACCATTTCGGACCTTTTCTGACCATTTCGGAAATGGGGGAATTTTTCTAGGCTTGCGTAAGAAAAATTTCACAGATTCGTGTTTAGAAAATCATCCGTAACTCGTTACAGGAAACCGTTTACACCGTTGGAATCCTTGGATTTTTAGGGCAAAAAAAAAATAAAAAAATAAAAAAAAACTCTGGAAAATCCCGAAAACGGTTTTCGACATTATATATCATTGGAATCGTAATATCGAGACGAATCTAACGGTATAACTTGGTAAAAACAGATTTCGGACTAAAATTTTACGGTTTAACCAGTCTGCTTAAGTTAAAATGTCGAACATGTCTAAATTGAACGAACTTTTAAGGATGGAACATGAGGTAGGCACAACGAACAAACCACCTAAGATGATGAAGGTGGAGAACTACTTGACATGGAAGGATAGGTTTCAATCTTTTGTTGAGTACCAGGAAACTCGTATGTGGATATGCATAGACGATGGGTATGTGAACCCAACTCATGAGTTTGAGGGTAGACAACGTATAACTGCTTATGTTGATATGGAAGCCGAACAAAAGAAAATGTATGAGGCTGAAAAGAGAGCTTTGGCTGCCATTAAAATGTCTTTACCTGATGGCATCAAACATACCTTTAAGAAGTATACTACTTCAAAGGAAATGTGGGATGCACTAGAGAAGAGATATGAGGGAAACTCTGATGTGAAGAAGAACAAAGTTGATCTATTGAAGAAGCAGTTTGCTGTGTTCAAATATATGAAAAATGAGTCACTTGAGGACGTCATCACTCGATACTACCATCTGATGTCAGAATTGGACAATTATGATATAGATTGCTACACTGACATAGAGATAAATGACAAGCTGCTGGATGCTATACCTGCTAAATGGGATATCTACACTCTCATGATCAAAGGTGAAGCAGATTATGACACAAAGGAGCTAGAAGAAGTAGTAGGAAAGCTAAGAACTTATGAGCTTAACATGAAGAAGAAGGACACTGGATATGATCAGGTTCAAGATCCAGGGATTTACAATGGGCTTACATCTTATTCGTCTCATGATGCTTCTAGCGACTCTGCTACTGCATTTCTTTCATGTGATAATGAGCAGGTTGCAGTGAATGAGGATGGTGATGTATGTTTTGTAGCTGCTTCAGGAGGATCAACAGGAGTCAAGAGAACATCAGCTGCTAAGCAAAGTAGTAGTGCAAAGTCAATGCCTATGAGTGTTAAGTCAGCTGAAGAACATCTTGCTCTACTTGCTTCGTTTGTTGCTTCCTATGAAAACTACATTCAGGGGAAGATATCTGATCCTGCCGTTTTAGATGAAGATTACGATCAGATTGACCCTGATGATCTTGAAGATATGGATTTGCAATGGCAAATGGCCATGATTACCAGACGTGTGAAGAGGTTCATGAACAGAACTGGAAGGAAGTTTGTGGGGAAAACTGTTGGTTTTGATAAGACCAAAGTAAGGTGCTTTAACTGTCTAAGTTATGGACATTTCGCTAGAGAATGTCAAAAACAAAAGCAAGAGACGTCGAGTCAGAATTCAAACAACAGGAATGCTTCCAACAACTCTAACTCAAGGGCATTGATCTCTACTGCTCGAGAAGGATCATACGACTGGAGTATTCACTTGGAAAATGATGAGAATGTCACTCAAGCATTCATGGCAGAGATTGTACCCGTTGATGATGGTGAAACTGCAGTGGATGATGTTGAGGTTAAGAAGGAAAATGAAGCTGAGGAAAAGAATGTTGATCAGACAACAGAAGCTGAAAAAGAAAAGCCAAAGTCTGAGCATGAAAGGGAAG